>JAOTRA010059514.1:1743-16423 GCA_026260255.1 Pseudolaguvia tuberculata | reverse complement strand
AGATAGATAGATAGATAGATAGATAGATAGATAGATAGATAGATAGATAGATAGATAGATAGACAGACAGACAGAGAGACAGACAGATTTAAAAATTAAATATTATTTATAGTTTATAGTTTAATCTGACTCAGTTTTAACCCTTCGTTTTCTTTGATGAATGAATAATGGTTCAGTTTTCCGGCTCTGCTGTTCACGTTTCAAACCGCACAATACTCTGCTTAAGTGCGTTATAATAGCGCGCTTATCCACGTCCCTTTAGTGGACTCCTCAGGTCGTAGGGCGCAGTGCGGTTTGGGACGGAGCGCAGTGCTCTTTGCTCTGTACTCCTGTGTACGCGGCGCCACTAAGCAAATTTGCCGGGCGGGATTTCCGCAGATTATCCAGTATGGCGAAGACTTACGATTATTTGTTTAAACTGCTGTTGATCGGGGATTCGGGAGTCGGGAAAACCTGTGTGCTGTTCAGATTTTCAGAAGACGCCTTTAATTCGACTTTTATCTCAACTATAGGTTCGTTTTTATTCTTTCTGTTGCATGTGACAGTGACATGTTCCGCGCTAGCTTCACTAAACGCTACATGGCTATTTAGCTAGCTAGCAGGGTTCAATACTTCCAGAATTAATCGTAATCCCAAACTGGAAGCCTCAGTAATTGCTTTTAATAGTCTTTTATTGTATTTAAATTTAAACAGTCGTGTAAAAATGTATCTAATTACTTGCTTACAACCTGGTTTCGATATTAGCATCAACTTGTTAGCAAGCTAGTTAAACCGTTCACTAAGTTGACGCACCAAATACCGGTAACTTTCTATACTTTATATAATTACGTCAATAATTTATCAAGAAATAGATGCACAAATGGACTGAAACCGAGAGAAATTTGGATTTTTATCCGAATAAAAGTATTTTATAGTTTAATTTATCATGTTTAATATGGCGTGTAGAAGTTTCATACATACTGTGCTCGGTTAGCTAACCGGCTAACGAGAAAAAGCTGAACGAAATACTTGAACGTTTTTTTTTATTTACAAAAAAACTAATATATATTTATAATTTGCTTGTGAATATTTTTTTTAATTATATTTTCTCTGTCAGCAAATAAAATTTTTTTAGCGAAGTCAGCAGTTTTTCCATCAAAGTTTATTAGCTGTTCTTACTTTCTCTTTACGCGACATGACCGAATTCTAGCATCTCCAGTTAACAACGTTCATGAACGTTCTTTAAATGTTGTCGAAAGGTTTATACAAAGCGTTTTTTAAGTAATGTTTATGGAACGTTCATGCAACCTTCACTGGCATTCTTTAAAGAAGTTTTTTTTTCCACACTAGGTAAAGCGTTGCGAAAATAATGTTTAAGAAACGTTTCTGTAACCGTTACAAATATTCTTTAAAAAGTTGTTTAAATGTTACGGTGAAACGTTGTTAAAGTAACGTTTAAGGAACGTTCCTGCAACCTTTGCTAACGTTCTTTACAAAGTTAAGTGTTGCCAAAATAATGTTTATGGAACGTTCTTGCAACTTTTACTAACGTTCTTCAAAACGTTTTCCGAATGTTAAGGTAAAGCGTTGTCAAAATAATGTTTAAGGAACACTCCTGCAACCTTTACTAGTGTTCTTTAAAAAGTTTTCTAAATATTGCGATAGTGTTATTAAAATAATGTTTAAGAAATGTGCCTACAACCTTTACTAACGTTCTTTGTTTAAGAAACGTTCCTACAACCTTTACTAACGTTCTTTTAAAAGGTTTTACAAATGTTAAGGTAAAGCGTTGCAAAAATAATGTTTAACAAACGTTACTGCAACCTGTACGGACATGTTTTAAAAAGTTGTCCAAACCTTAAGATGAAGTGATTCTAATGTCTTTAAGGAACGCTTTTACTAACGTTCTTTTAAAGTTAATACAAATGTTACTTTCAATGTTAATACAAAGCATAAAATAATGTTTTAAGAACGTTTCCACAACTTTGACTACCTTTCTTTATTTTTTTTAACTGTCTAAATGTTAAGACGAAGCGGTTTTAACCATTAATAGTTCTTCTATGGAGAGAAAAAGCTCTTAAAATAACACCATAAAAATATTGACCAACAATCCATTAATATGTAGGAAACTAACCATTGTTACTAACGTTTCCCAAACTAAATCAGAACGTTAAGAAAATCTTCTCAATGTTTTGATGGAGTGTTTTGATGTACGTTGGGGAAATGGACAGTCCTGTCCAATCCTTTGTCTGTGCGTGTGTGTCTGTGCGTGTGTGTCTGTGCGTGTGTGTCTGTGCGTGTGTGTCTGTGCGTGTGTGTCTGTGCGTGTGTGTCTGCGCGCGTGTGTCTGCGCGCGTGTGTCTGCGCGCGTGTGTGTCTGCGCGCGTGTGTGTCTGCGCGCGTGTGTGTCTGCGCGCGTGTGTGTCTGCGTGCGCGTCTGCGCGTGAGCGCGCGTCTGTGTGTCTGCGCATGTCTGTCTGTGTGTCCCTGTCTGTCTGTGTGTCCCTGTCTGTCTGTGTGTCCCTGTCTGTCTGTGTGTCCCTGTCTGTCTGTTATAGCCTGTCCTGCTGAATGTTTACATCGTCCTTTATATCTTTATTTTCCTGCAGGTATCGATTTCAAGATTAGGACAATAGAGTTAGATGGCAAGAAGATCAAGTTACAGATATGGTATGTTTCGGCTTCCAGCTTAAGGACTTTACACGAACTGTCACCAGACTCAGGTTCCATTTAATCCAGAATGTGCAGGTGATGCGAAAGGCTGCCGAATCTGCACTGATTCTCCCTTTACGCCGGTCTCTGGTTATAATAAATATCTTGATCACGAAAGGTTGGCATGGCAACGTTAGTAACTTAATCATTGGCATCAGTGAGGTTGACATATCGCTGTCACTATCTAACTAGGGAAATGATGGCCACGGTGTTACACTGCTAATCTGAATATTGTGGTATTAATACTCAACACCTCCACTCTGCCACTGCAATTAGTGAACTTTTTTGTAAAATAATATCAAAAATAATAATAAAGAAATTCCGTGAAAAAGAGGAAGACCGAGAATTAGGTTTATGGATGTGGTGTGGGAAGATATGCATGTAGTGAAAGAGGAAGATGTAGAAGAAGAAGAAGATCCATTCAAAAGTGGCTAGCTACAATCTTTTCGAATCTTCTTAGTTTTATCTTTTTATACTTATCCTTAACATTACTTTGGACACATCAGGGTCGCTGGGGTCTGCTGGAGCCTATCCCAGCGCACATGGGATCGAAAGGCAGGGGTACACCCTGGACAGGGCGCGCCAGTCCATCGCATGGTCAAACACAAAGGAACAACCGCACAGTCACGCTCAAGCTAATGTGCATGTTTTTGGACTGTGTGAGGAAACAGGGGTACCCAGAGAAAACATGCAGACTCCGCACAGGAAGACCCCTTGTCCCGGGACCTTCTTGGGGTGAGGCGAACGTGCTAATAACCATGTTACCGTGCTTCCTGGAGATCCCTATGACTGAGTACTAATACAGTAATTGTCATATCAGAGATTATAAATGTATCTTTGTGTTAATCTGTTTTGTTATTATTAAGTGGCCAGGGTGGACAGTGCCTCCTTGCTATTTTAGATCTGTTGCTATAGAAACAATAGAATTTTCTTATGATACATCCGACTCAGTAAACACAACCAGAATTAATAAATAAATAAGGCTCACTGTTAATTGTTGAGAAAAGGAAAGGATTTCAAGTGTACCTTATAGTCCAAAGAATACGGTAATTAAGTATGTAGGAGTTGTTGCTTTATTGTGAGACAGTTACGCTGCTCATGGTGCCGTTTTTAACGCCTTTATTAAGCGTGTTTGGTCTTGGGTGTCATGCGGTAAAGTAGTGCAGGTTCATAGGGACTTATCCGCTAGTTTATAATCTCCAACCATCGGATAGCCTCTTTTACAGTTAATAGTTAATTACGGTGAGCATGTGGATTATTCCTCGGGTTAGTTTTACAGTGTTTGGTACATATTAAACTTATTTATTAACTTGTTAATCGTCTGTTAGTTTCTTAGTAAAGTTCTACAGATCAAATGTTACCTGATAGGGCTGTGTAAAAATATGGATACAGCTAACTATTGCAATATTCATTCATTCACTCATTCATTAATTCATTCTTTTCTTACTCGCTTATTCTCTAATTCGGGGTCACGGGGGTTTGCTGGAACCTATCCCAGCACACATTGAGCAAGAGGCAGGGGTATACCCCGGACAGTTTGTCAGTCCATCGCAGGGCCACACATAGCCGAACAACCACTCACACACACATTCACTCCAATGGGCAATATGTACATGTTCTTAGTCTCATAGTTTCACTGTGTGATGTACAGGGACACAGCAGGACAGGAGCGGTTCAGGACGATCACAACAGCGTATTACAGAGGCGCTATGGTGAGATCATGAAGGTTTCTGCAATGTTACATCCATACATTATGTCTACACTCAATAATATATTTTTTCTTCTTGTGATCAGGGAATTATGCTGGTGTATGACATCACCAATGAAAAGTCTTTTGACAACATTAAGAATTGGATTAGAAATATAGAAGAGGTGAGTAATACCAATTGTATTCATTATAAATGCAGGTTTTTTTTTATCGGACAGATCAATTATGGGACAAAATGGGTGAACATTATTAATTTTATTTATTTTTATTCTAAAATCTGATAAAGAAAGCTTGCTAGTAAATCAGTCTGATAAATTTTTTATTTACTTGTGTTGCCAGATTGGGGAGTTTTGCACTAAGCCAGAATGACAATAAATAAATGCGGGATATTTAGATTACTTGTTGATATAACTAGCGGGTGTTTACATGATTTTGTTCCTGTTTGAATCCAAAATTTAATCGAAACAATCATTTGTGTACAATAAATTATTACTGCTGTCTTACACAAAAAAGTTAGGACTGGTGTTTGGTATTATAGTTAGTCTTAATCATCGGGTTATTGGTATAATAGTATTAGTAAAATCAGTAATGTTTGAATATTGTACATCTAACTCTGCCTTTAGGGTGGCACAAGCCAGTGCATTCTTAGTGCTGATCCCAAACTTGGATAAATGGACAGGGTTGGTTGCGTTCGGAAGGGCTTCCGGCGTAAAGCGTACCAAATCAAATATGCTGATCATAAATAAGTGGTTTGGACATGTGCAGAGGAGGGACATGCAGTATATTGGTAGGAGAATGCTGAGGTTGGAGGTGGCGGGCAGGAGGAAGAGGAAGACCAAGGATTGAGGTTTATAGATGTGGTGAGGTTGGGGTGAAAGAGGCAAATGTAGAGGACAGGGTAGTGTGGAGAAAAGCGATCCGCTGTGGCGAACCCTAACAGGAGATGTCGTCGTTTGGATATTGTGCATCTCATATATTAAAACTGCCCAAATGAAATCAGGATATGAGTGATAACACATTTTTTGGTGTACTCTACAGCACGCATCAGCAGACGTGGAGAAAATGATTCTGGGCAACAAATGTGATATCAACGAGAAGCGGCAAGTGTCTAAAGATCGAGGAGAGAAGGTAAACAGCAGATGTTCTGGGATAACAACTCGCTGTTCTTCTTTTATTACCGTTTATTGTTATTGTATGTCCTGTTCTATAACTCGTTCACACAGGGGTGTGTGTGTGTTGGGGGTGTGCATTAAATTCATTGCTAATCTCAAGTGTAATCAGATATCTTTTTAATATTTATACTCCATGTAAATCTGTATTTTAGCTGTTGCGGTTTTCTTCTTTCTGAGATAAAGCAGTGGCAAGATCATTCATTTACATGTTTTAAACTGTAATATTTTGACAGCAACTGTGTTACCTTGGCTAAGATTTGGAACAGATCATTCTTAATTGTCTCTTTTGTTTTTTTTCAGCTGGCGTTAGAGTATGGCATCAAGTTTATGGAGACGAGCGCAAAAGCAAACATCAATGTGGAAAACGTGAGTGATGTGAACGCTCCTTCTCTACCACACATTCCACCACACATTCCTTATTTCTTAGTTTTACCAAAGCTGCACAAATAATGGCATTCAAACAATTTGACTTCTGTGTTTAGCTGCATAAATGTAATTTGCTTTTTACTACAGTTCCTAATACCTAATTTCCATTTTGTGACTGCAGTAGTACCTTGACCATAGGTTTAATTCATTCCGTGGCTGAGCTCAATTTTCCCCTATTCAACATACTTGAAATGCCCTTGATCCGTTCCAAGCGTCAAAATGCCATTGCCAGTCTTGTATAATTAAACAAGGAAAATCCATTTCTAAATAACAAATATTATACAAAAACATCATAAAGTGTGTGTAAAGATTTAATAATGTTCTATACAGTGGACTTACCTTAGAGATGAGACGACTTGAGCTAACTAAGACGGTGGAGGGTAGAGGAGATGAACAGAGGAGGATGGAAGACTTGTTTTGCTATCACTACTGTACACTATGTATCCCTAAACTTAATTGCTACTTCACAATTTTTAGTATTATTTTTATATTTTATTTTACCACCATGCACAACGCAAGCATCTAGCAGCGGGGTCTCGAGCTCGTACCACAGCTTTTTGTGTAACAAAGCAAAAATTTGGCAACAAAGCAAAAAATTCGAGTGATGAATCGTATCCCGGATAACTCGGATTTTTTTGATGATCCGCTTAAGTTATTAGTTTATCCGATATCCCAATTTACACTATACACTGCAGAACAAGCCGTGGTGGATGTACTGACCAGAAAGGGAAGTAAAACGGTACAATAGTCAGTGTTTAAATGAAGATTGAATAGCTATTCAGTATGTTGATTCTACGTCCTATTTAAACGTCGGCAAAAGTTTAGGCAGAGACCCGCTAGGAAAAAATAGAGCCTTGTTTGGGTTCCTAATCAACCACAGTGCACAATACAGAGCCACTGTGCCACAAATTTATCTGCTTAGTAGTAAACACCCATCTGACCTTCTGCAGGAAGTTTATTGTTCGTTCGTTCGTTCGTTCGTTCATTCATTCATACCGCACAAGCAGGACCAATGTCCTCTGATCAAAAGTAAAGGGAGTCAGCAAGTATAAATACAAACTGTGACGTTGTGCTTTGTGTCGCTCTGCTTTTAGGCATTCTTAACACTCGCAAGAGACATAAAAGCAAAGATGGACACGAAACTGGTAAGTCGGTTTCTACCTTTTTAAATTTCAGATATTTTATAGCAAAAACATCATCCAAACACACACACACACACGCGCGCACGCATTTCATACTCCAAATAGTGACCCTCCCTTATTGCTTCAGTTTATCTACAGTCATTCCCCTTACAAAGCTTTGGGTTGTTGTTGGACCAAAAAAAAAATAAATCATTCTGTGTAATTGTTCCAAGTTGAATTTCCTATAATCCAGAACAGAGTTTTTTCTTTTTCTTACTTTTCCATTTCCTGTCTGTTGTAGGAGGGTAACAATCCCCAAGGCAGCAATCAAGGAGTGAAGATCACCACTGAGCAACAGAAAAAGAGCAGTTTCTTCCGCTGTGTTTTACTGTGAAGACCAAGGCCTTAATGTCCTTCACAGTGCGGCTGGACTTATTTGGACTGTGCTCTTCCTTTTAGCACTTCTCTCTCTCTCTCTCTCTCTCTGTCATCTCTGCTTCCAGCCCCGGTACTGCTGGATTACTCAGCCAATCACATCTGCTTCCACTGACACACAGTTTCTTCCACTTTCTATCAGGCTTTGGTAGGTTTGTATTTCTGGTAGTCCTGTCTTCATAATTGCACCCTGAACGACACATTCCCATTTATTCTCGCTAGCCAGGTGAGACTCGAACAGCACAAGAAAGGTCGCAGATGTCCTTTTGTGGCCGGGGCACTTTTTTTTTCTTTCTTTTTTTTTTTCTTTTTATTTAGACAAGCACAGTCTCTATAAAAGAGAAAAAACATCTTTGCTTTGTTTTACTGTTAGCCGTAAATTTCGTACCTTTTGGTGTTTTTTTTTTTTTTTTTTATTCCAATAACTCATTTTTGCAGACAACATTCCAACATGTAAATTCAGTACGTTTTGTTCCTGTAGGTCTGTGTAAATGTCAGCATCAACGTAGCTAAGTAATAGATCCAGTGCACCAAGAGAATGGTCAAAACCAGCCACAGTGCAAGAGGAGATTCTGATCCAAAACTAGAAACTATTCAAGTCATAAGAAGGGGAAAAAAACTTCAGTGTTGGCTTATATCTTGTGCTGGCAAAACCAGACGTACTATTTTTGCAACAGGAAACGGCTGTTTTGTTCCTCTTGAATAGACACATAACATATTGATCACTTCCTGTCAGAGACCACTGATGGCAATCAGTAAGGTTTTGACGTTTTTCGCTCTGTGTGCACGCCTAAGTTATTGTCATTCTTAGCCCGGTTACGTCAGCAGACGCTTCACTTCATTTTTTCTGCCGTCTTATAAACGTCTAACTTAATCCAAGCCATCGGACAGAAGAGCTGTTAACGTAGCAGTGCTGAAAACACTTGTGATCTATTTTGGGAATTGAAAAGTGAAGGAACAGTTTCTAACTCGTTCAGAGTTTTATACAAACAGTGTTTTACCTTTTTTGTTGCTATGAAGCCGGAGAGAAATCTCACCGAGAGGATTTCTGACTTTGTTGTTTCCATTAAAGCTTGTGATGATGAAAAGCTGGTTATTACATGAAAGAATCTTCAGCACCTTTTTTTTTTTTTTTTTTTCTTCTTCCCAAAGAGTCTCGATGTGTCTGTTTCCTCCGTGTCTCCATTATCACCCTCTCATATCCTGTGCACCTGATTCTTCTAACCACCTCTGCCGCCATTTGTCTTAACTATTAATACTTGATTTTTCGTTATAGATCTATGCATTATGAAGGTGACTTTTTTTTTTTCTTCTCATCTCTCAACTGCAGTAGTGGGGTTTTTTTTTTTTGGTTATATATATATATATTTTTTTAAAGACATTCCCATAATAGTTTTTCTGTCAGTCGCTTTTGTGCAATTGAATAACTCTTTATACAAGAGACTTGTATAAAGTGTATTGAGAAATTCCGTTTGGACCGTCTAACGCAACCGTGGTTTCCCTTTTTCTCCGCCTGACTATCACAACGAGTGATGGAGGCAAGAAGAAAAGGATTGGGAAGTCGATTTACTAAACCGGTAGTGCTTCCTAAAGTTTATTCAGGGGTTTGTTTGGTTGGGTTTTTTTGTCCACTTTTTGAGCACTTTTAACAGTCCAGGTTAATTATTTTTCTCCAGCCGCCACCTCACCCCCTCCTCATGCACCAAATCACTCTTTCATATAGTTTTCACTTCTTTTATACAAACATTCATTCGGTTTGTTTTTTTTTCCCATCGCGAAGTGAACGGTAAGAAGAAAGTTATTACATTTTGAGAAAAAGAAAAGAAAAAAAAAAACAAGGAAAAATTGTAAATAACTCCTAAGAGATCTACTTAAATTGTACTGTACTTTCTAAACAAAATCATAAATTGTCTACACTTTTGTAGAAATCAGTGCTTTTGGTTTATTAAAATAAGAATCTTTTAAAAAGTAATTTTTTTTATGCGTGTCTTTTAATTCGTACCTTGTTTAATAAAGGGGCGGTTCGGTTGGCCAAGGGTTTGGTATCTGAAACAATCTTGTCGTTAAATAAAAAGAGGAGAAAACTAAAACACATAACGTAGATCGGGGAAGTGCAACGTCTTGGTTTGATGCATTTTACTGTTGTAAACAATTCAGGGAGAAGAAAAGTATTTCCTTCATCTCATCTCGATGTTCTTGTGATGTTTTCATTCTGTAATCTTTATTCCTCCAGTCACTCTGTAGAGTCTCTTTATATTCTTATATGGAATGTGCTGGAAGGAAGGAAGACAGACGTAAACACACCTTCATAGCATTGAATATATTATTATTCATTCAGCTTCTATTCACCCGTTTACTCCCTAGTTCGGGGTCACAGGGGTCTGTTGGAGCTTATCTGAGCATTTCTGGAGGACAAAAGGACAGGAGGGGTGGGTCCCTATTACATCACAGGAGTGTACATGGACTTATACTCGCTCCTATGGGCAATTTGAAATCACAGATCAACGTAACATACCATGTTTTTGGACATTGGAAGGAAACTGGAGTACCCTGAGGAAACCTACGCAATAATAACTAGACATAGTATTTATAGATTAAAATGGTGTCTGGGTGGGTGAGTCTGAGGGTGAGTGATTCGATGTCCGGTAACTCTAACCTGAGGAAGTCCGGCGCTCTAACGATCATGTGCTGGAAATCCTCTAGTGACAGACGCCCATCGTTATCCATGTCGGCTTCGTCGAGAACTTTTTCACACACCATGCTTACTTCGTCCTCGGTCAGTTCATTCCGTGTAAGCTTGTTTAACGTCTTCTCCAGATCCGATTTACAAATGAAGTCGTCGTTATTAAAGTCTAAGAACAGACAAGATGGAGAAAAGTGTTCTATATGCTCATGGAACTATTTGGTGTAATATATATGTATGGTAGAGACTCGGCCTTGGCAACCCATGGTGGGGATTTAACGGCACACATGTTTCTAGAATGTGTGCTGGCTTTACGGTTTTCAGCTTGACAATACCCCTGTGCACAAAGCACCGGGATAGTCATAGTGAAAAAACGTGAGTGTCCTTCACAACACCTGTGTTTATCTCATGTTCCACATGGAATAAACAATGTTCCCAGGGTTCCGTGCTATGGTTTGCATCGCCGTTTGACTCGATGCTTCGCTCATCAGGGTTCCCATCAGTCATCGCTGTAGCAGGGCTTCTTTTGTTTACCTTCTAAATAATTGATGAAAACTTTCTCTTGACCTTCTGAGGCTTTGGAGCATGTGCTGCTGTAAAATGTCTTAATCTGATAGCATGTTTAATTAGGCAGCTTCAAGTATACACACACACACACACACACACACACACACACACATGTACTGTGTGTTGTTTTGGAAATGGCGAACACTGCAATAAACCTCTGCATTATTTATAACCTGTTTGACAGTACTGTCAGCTGGCCTGTACGCCATTATTACAATAGTGTGTGTCTGTCTCTCTCTCTCTGTCTGTATCTGTCTCTCTCTGTATCTGTCTCTTTCTCTCTACCTGTCTGTATCTCTCTCTGTCTCTCTCTGTATCTGGCTCTCTCTCTCTCTCTCTACCTGTCTGTCTGTATCTCTATCTCTCTCTCTACCTGTCTGTCTGTATCTCTATCTCTCTCTATACCTGTCTCTTTCTGTATCTGTCTCTATCTCTCTCTGTGTCTGTATCTCTCTCTACCTGTCTGTGTGTGTGTGCGTGCACGTGTACCATAGATTTTAAACGCATAGTAAGCTTTCAGATCCCTTGGTGCCATCTCACTCAGCACTGAGAACATATCCAAGAAATCGTCTAAAGACATGTTTCCTTGTCCGTCTTCAGAAAATACTTCTGCGATTCTTTGCCTGAATGGATTATCCTGAACGAACACACACACACACACACACACACGCACAGAATCACAAGAAGGAAAAACTATTTTAAAACACAGTCTAAAGAAAAATCAGAAATGCTTAATAAAAATAGAGGTCCCTAACATACGCCCCTGAGTACGGTCACATGTGTTCCTGACATTTGGACAGTCCCTGTAAACATTTCTGGAGACATTTAAATCATTTAAAGATCTAAATCTACTGTATGCTTTACAAATATTATATTATTATTATTATTTGATAATGTCGATATTCAATTCTGTGCATAAATACTTACTTGTTTATCATTCATTCATCTTACCTGCGTATTCCCTATTTCTAGGGTCACGGAAGTCTGCTAGAGCCAATCCCAACGCACATAGGCTAATGGACTGTCCAGGGTGTACCCCTGCCGTTCGCCCTATCCATCCATCCATCCACCCCAAAAGGTTGAGAACCAGTGCAGTAAACTAATCAAACAGGGGAAGGCAAAATAGGAGGCAATCTCAGGCCCGACCGGAGGATCCTGGTTTCCCCTCAACCACAATACTTTATGGGACCCTGTGGTTTAGATTAAGAGAACAATAGGACATGAAAGTCCACTGATTCAAGCTGAATGAACCGCTCTGGCAACCCTTTCATTTCCAGCATTCAGGGTCACAAGGGTCTGCTGGAGCCTTTTCCCAGTGCACTTTGGGCGAAAGGCAGGAGTACAGCCTGGAAAGGTTGCCAGCCATCACAGGACCACACATAGACACACTCACTCGTGTCCCTGAATTAGAAAATAAGCGGGTTCGAAGAAGGAATGAGTTCAGTGTGCACATCCTACACAGACATTCTATATCTGCGGTATAATTGGTGGATATGTTCCCTGCTGTGACACGTCATCATGTAGTTAGCGTGAATAACGCTGTGTGAAGTGGTGTGTAATGGACTTGCACTTTAGCAGAGTCTATAAGTCCAGTCTGTCTCAATTTCAGAGGGATATGATGACACGCAACCTCCGCAAGGCTGCCATCAATTAGTAGCAAATTTATAATTGATAAGGAAAACAAAACGAGAGGTGCACCGTGTAGTGTTAGTGCAGCGGGAGACTCGTATACCAGACCTTCAGCTCTGGCATGCTGCCAATCAGCTCGTAGGGTAAGCGCACATCTGGTTGGCTAGTGTAGTCGAGAGGAACCAGCTGTGGGGCCAAGTCGCGGTACCTATGAAAGAGTCTTTGGGAGAAAATACTAGTTACCATTATTATTTCTAATTCCATATGTTGTCATTTTTACAGATGGCAGTCAGAGGGCTTGAGCCACCAAATGAATCAAAGCTACCAAATTAATATCATTCATTCATTCATGAGCTCATATAAGACAAAAGGCAGGTGTACACCCTAGACAGATCGCCCTTCCACACACACTCACACTCACTACTATGGGAAATTTAGAGTTAGCAAAAAATTTTGGGCTGTGGAGGAAACCGAAAAACCCACGCAAGCGCAGGTAGAACATGCAAACTCTGCACAGAAAGACATTTTATTCATTCATTCATTCATCTTCTAAACCGCTCTTTCTTTAATTCGGGGTCACAGGGGTCTGCTGGAGCTTATACCAAAGGCAAGGGTACACCCTGGGCAGGTCGCCAGTCCACTGCAGGGCCACACATGAGTGAATAATCACACACTCGCATTCACTCCCATGGGCAATTTAGTATCACCAATCAACCTAATGTATATGTTTTTACATTGTGGAAGAAAACCAAAATACCTTTTGCCCAAGAATCGCACCCGGGACGTTCATGCAAACCACTACGCCACCACACCGCTTATATTTGGACACTTTAGTGCGACGATGGATGGACGGACGGATGGATATTATTTATTGCAACACTTCTTAAACAAGAAACAGTAGATTTGGGTGGGTTGTTTAATTAATAAGCTGGTTAATATATTATCAATTGATAAAATGTTATTTGAAAAAACATAGAACTAAAAAAAAAAAACAAACAGAGAAGAGATGAGACGAGACAAGAAAGTAAACAGGACAGAAAGAAATATTGATTGACGAAACTCTTGAAATTTTACCTTAAAATTTCTTTTCTGGTAAAAAACGTACAGTCCTGCAAATCAGAAAAGCTGATGATGATGATGATGATGGTGATGGTGGTGATGGTGGTGATGAAGTATAAATATAAAAATCCATAATTATTACAGCAGGCAAAAGAAAGTATTGTGTTGAAGTCTCAGCAAAGCTTGACTGAGAGGTTCGAGTGGCATTTACTCTATAGGATCCATAGGGATTTCTGCTCCTGCACAGAAATGGGACTGACCTGATAGGCATCCAGTTGCTGTTGAGTGAAAATGGTCTGCTTGTTCCCCATTTCCTTGCGACATAAAGCCCCGGCATGAGAAAACACACTGCAAGTCTGCGAGTCTCTCTCTGCCCTATGGTGGAGATGTGAGTGGATATTTCAGCTAAGAAATGGGCTGTAATAACGAGGACTCTGGAAGAACAGAATCAGGTGGATCAGGTGTCCCTCTGTGTCCCCGTTATAATGGCCACATTTCATCGTTTTCATTGCGCTGAATGGCAGGCCTTTTTTGGATGTGAATACATGCTGTCGGTCAGCAGGCATACCGGTGGCACGGAGCCCCCGCCGAGAACTGGGGGGTGACGCCTTAGATGAGAGTCGGGTTACACACCTTTTACCCAGAGTCACAACACACAAATGGAATTTGAGGGACGCCAACCGGAACTGAAATAAAATCGCAGAATTCTTAATGGTATTGAGAAATGAACACCTTATTTTACAACATATATTAAGAGAAGTTATCTGTTCATAACCCAAATGAGGAAGGTTCTGCTTAAGGTTTCTTCCTAATCCCGCTCTAGAGTTTTTTCCCTTGCCACCAAAGTCTTCGGCTTGTCCATCAAGGACAAACTGTCAGTTTTATTTTGATACTTTTCTTTTGATTGTGTAAAGCTGCTTTGAGGCAGTAACCTTTATAAAATTGGCTATGCGAATAAAGCATAAGATAAGATAAGAAAGAAATGATCAAATAAGATGAGATGAGAAGATAAGATAACATATGATGAGATAAGAGAAGATGAGATGAGATAAGATATGATGAGATATGAGAAGATGAGATAACATATAATGAAATAAGATAAGATATGATGAGATAAGATAAGATGAGATAAGATATGATGAAATAAGATAAGATATGATGAGATAAGAGAAGATATGATATGATGAGA
>JAOTRA010059508.1:0-16425 GCA_026260255.1 Pseudolaguvia tuberculata | reverse complement strand
GCGGACAGGGTAGGGTGGAGAAGAATGATCCGCTGTGGCGACCCCTAACGGGAGCAGCCGAAAGGAGAAGAAAGAAGATTTGTACCAGTATTGAAATGTTCTATGATGCAACTTTAAATGCTAAATGCTGTAACTGTAAGCCACCGTACCGCCCAAAGTGACACAGGACCAACTATATACAGTGGTGTGAAAAAGTGTTGGCCTCCTTCCTGATTTCCAATCTTTTTGCATGTTTGTCACACTTTAATATTTCAGATCAAACAAATGTAAATATTAAAATCAACGATAACATGAGTAAACACAAAACACAGTTTTTAAATGAAGGCTTTTATCATTAAGGGAAAACAAAATCCAAAACTACATAACCCTGTGTGAGAAAGTGTTTGCCCCCCTGTTAAAACTTAATTTATTACACCGGAGTTCAATTTCTCTAACCACACTCAAGCCTGATTACTGCCACGCCTGTTTGCCATCAAGAAATCACTTAAATAGATCCTGCCTGACAAAGTGAAGTAGACCAAAAGATCCTCAAAAGCTAGACATCATGCCGAGATCCAAAGAATTATAGGTTATAAAGGTTATAAAGCCATTTCTAAAGCTTTGGGACTCCAGCGATTCCCAAATTATCCACAAATGGCGAAAATATGGAACAATGGAGAACCTTCCCAGGAGCAAAATTACACAAAGAGTGCCAACATCCAAATAATTACAGGCCTCATTTGCCTCAGTTAAGGTCACGGTTCATGACTCCACCATAAGAAAGAGACTGGGGGCAAAAATGGCCTGCATTTTTTTTTTTGCGAGTTCCAAGACGAAAACCACTGCTGAGCAAAAAGAACATAGCGGCTCGTCTCAGTTTCACCAGAAAAAATCTTGATGATCCCCAAGACTTTTGGGAAAATGCTCTGTGGACTGACGAGACAAAAGTTTAACTTTTTGGAAGGTGTGTGTCGCATTAGATCTGGGGTAAAAGTAACACTACATTTCAGAAAAAGAACATCATACCAACAGTAAAATATGGCGGTGGTAGTGTGATGGTCTGGGGCTGTTTTGCTGCTTCAGGACTTGCTGTGATAAATGGAACCATGAATTCTGCTGTCTACCAAAAAATGTGATTGAGAATGTCCGGCCATCTGTTCGTGACCTCAAGCTGAAGCAAACTTGGGTTCTACAGCAGAACAATGATCCAAAACACACCAGCAAGTCCACCTCTGAATGAATGAAGAAAAAACAAAATGAAGACTTTGGAGTGGCCTAGTCAAAGTCCTGACCTAAATCCTATTGAGATGCTGTGGCATGACCTTAAAAAGGCGGTTCATGCTTGAAAACCCTCTAATGTGGCTGAATTCCAACAATTCTGCAAAGATGAGTGGAGCAAAATTCTTTTTCACACCACTGTAATAGAGAGAAAGTGGCAGAAAGTATGAAAGAAAAAGCAAGAGCAAGACAGAAAGAAAGAGTTTGGATAAGCCATTGCCCAATGTGCACTTAATCACTCTCGTCGCACATTCTATATAAACACTAGAAAGTGATTAAAGGCCATCTGGTACAGCAATCATGCCATGATTAAAGCCACAAAGGTCAATTTTTACCTCATTTTGCTGTTTGATGTGATTTGTAATTAAAAGCTCTTGATCTGCGGGTCTCTATGCATAGAGCTGCCAACAGATGACTGGCTGATTAAGGAATGTTCATGTATGCAGGTGTTCATATTAAAGAGGATGCTCATAGGTCATAACATACAGCCCATTTGGAAGCCGCTAAATCATAAACAGAGCATGTAAACATCACACACCAAAGGGGAGAGGGAATCAAACCACCAACCTATGCAGAGATGCATATGCTAACCACTAGGTTTTTGAAAGAGAAAAAAAACCAACAATTTACTGACACAGACAGACTCAAAGCTTAAAAATAAATCCATACCCTCTGACGTCTCCTT
Source organism: Pseudolaguvia tuberculata (assembly GCA_026260255.1). Classification (NCBI taxonomy): domain Eukaryota; kingdom Metazoa; phylum Chordata; class Actinopteri; order Siluriformes; family Sisoridae; genus Pseudolaguvia; species Pseudolaguvia tuberculata. The sequence goes on along the minus strand of JAOTRA010059508.1, from coordinate 14,483 downwards.
AAACTTCTCGCTGCTTTCCTTCTTCTTTCTCCATTTCCAGGGTTTGAATATCTTACCCATTCTAGAGAATTTGCCCTTCTGTTTGGACGGAGGCGTGTCTCTATCAGAGTGAGAGTTGGCATTCGTTATCGTGCTGATCTGCTGCTCATCGATATCATCATCTAGAGGAAGAATGCGAGAAGGGCAAGATTATCATAGGTCAAGGAACACTGTTCATATCTTTAAGCTTGTAGAAAGAAATGCATTTGCATGTAAGTGAAAGTCACGTACTATCACCGCCATGAGGATGCTGAGCTACAAAGTTTGTAAACCTTAACCGCTTAGTGTCTTATTCAACTTAGGGGATAATACCACAAGTTCTGATAAAATTTTAGCAAACTAGAATAGAGAACTGCACAGTTGTAACTGAGACGAAATAAAAACAGCAGCATATATCAGTCATAACCCCCCCTCCTTTCATCACTCCTCACCTCATAAGGGTCTATTAACAAGAAAAAACATCTGCAGATTTCAAGACATAAAAAGGCTTTTGTAATGGTTTCAAGTCACAATGTGCATGTAAATGTTTGTGTTTATATATATATAAATAAAAGTTGGTCTGCTACCCTTGTGTTGTAGTGCAGTGTATTGGCAAGAGCCTCATAATAATGTAGCCACGATACATACTGCAATACATTGCAACACTTAAATAAAACAAATTAAAACACATGGCCATCCTTATAATTTCCACCATGCTTTCCTCTGATGACCATACATCGATAACTACAGGACCATCAAAGGAAGTCATTCTTCCTCTAGATGACACATACTAAGGGTTTTCATTAAGTATTCTTGTAAACACAAGTCAGTTAAAAGATTAATGTAAATAGACTTCAATATTTCAAGGGGTTAAAATATTGGTACAAATAAGATATCACATTTTTGTAGATAGTATGTCAGTATAGTTTCCCAAATTCAGATCCTGGCTCGCAGACTTTTCACAATCTCATTTCTTGTTTATCTACTGTTCTCTCCTTCACTAATAAAAGTTTTAATTACTCTTCTGGTTACTAATAAGATTTTAATTACTCTTCTGGTTAGTTTGTGGGATTAAGTGCAAGATCAACCCTACATGGCCAAATAACTGTGTATGTGTGTACCAAAAGATTTTGTAACAGAGCCTGAAGCACACTGTTTATCAGAAAATCTTTGTTTATTATATCAATACATTATTCCATTATGTTACGAAGAGGCCCAAACGCTGTTCCAAAATGTCCCTGTGCACAAAACCAATGAGCTCCATAAAGACATGCTGTGCTCTGGTTGAAGTGGAAGAAGTGTCCTGTAACCTGCCACAACTCCACTGTAAACCTTTAGGATGAACTGGAAAGACAGACTGCACCCCAGACTTTCTTACCGGATATTACCATCTGATCAAACTAATACAAATCCCATCAGACACATCATAATCTAGTGGATCCGAGTTTTAAAAAAAAAATACATTGATCCTCAAAATACAAATTGCTTACTGCTTTAAAAAGTACTGTTAAGGAAAAAAACAATAAATCACATTGTCTGCAAACAGACAACATGTAACACTTGTAAACATTATTTTGTTCCCATGATCGGGATAATCTGGTTGCAAGGCAGTAGATTAATCTGTTACTGCTGCTGTGTGTGAAAACAAACAGCAACTAAAAAATCAACTTTTTGAATTCCTACATGGTGAAATCTCCCTGATAAAGAACACATTGTTACAACAACGTCATTTGAGCTTGGAGACTGAAAACATTCTCAGCTTTATCTTTTTTGGCAGCATGGGCCAGGAAAGATAATCAGTGTCAGAGAAACACACTGTGATCTGCAGACAGACAGCAGGGTAGGACGATTCACATAAGACTACACACCAGACAGAAAACTGCAGGTTAATAGCTACATAAACCTAGACAGCGAAAATAAGCTACCGAAAGTAATTATAGGAGCGTATTATAACCAATACTATCTACTGTAAAGAATCTCTCGTGTGGGAAGCTTGCTCATATCAAATTATTTTATGCCTCTTTTCTGCCCATTTATTAGCTCTACTGTATTATGCTACAGCACACAAGTACATCCAATAATATCCAATCTGTGTTTTGCTAACACGCATTAACAGTGGATGTCGGGGACATTATCAAAAATTCATTACTACAACCTTGTATTTATTTCTATTCATCCAGATTCAATTTGTTGTTGTTGTTGTTGTTGTTGTTGTTGGTGGTGGGGTCATGTGACCATTGTTTGCAGCTTAATATTTATAGCAAACACATTCCATGAGATGTTAGATTAAATCCTTTGACCGGCCACTTCTGGGCCCTTAATAAAGGTCCTTGGAACTTATTGATCATTGTATAAATTAGATTAAAAAAAGATTATGTTTATGTATTAAAAAAAACCCTATGTTTCCTTTCCTATCTGAAGGTGGCAGATTTTTAGTTGTCTATAGCTTGGAGAGCTCTCTGGGTTTAAGAAACAACACAATGTATTTACTTCATCAATCATGAGCTCATGCTTAGAGCTTTAGCAGCTTAGTAGTAGTAGTAATCAGTTTGATTGGTTTAAACCAATCAGATTCAAATCACAGTCAAATATATTATATGCCTGCATATAACAACCTAGACTAGGTAAATCTACTGAGTTGTGGTAAGAGGCGGAGTGCATGCTTTGAATTTTATCGGTCCAATTGCCCTAAAAAGTGAGGTAGTTACGCACTGGTACTACTAATAATCACAGACCTCTTGTGGGTGGGTCCTTATAATCGTTTTAACTGCAGCCTCTCAAAAAAATCAGTGGAAAGGAAGGGTAGTCATTCTTTCCAAATCCCAACTTTGTAAGATGCGATCGAATTTATTTATGGGGCTGGGACCGATTAATGGGGTGGGATTTGGCAAACATTACGAAAAAAAATCTGAAAGTAAAAACATATGACTTGCAGTTTTATGTGCTCACTATACTAAAAGAAAATGAAGAAAAGCATAGTGCATGGTCTGTTCAGGAGTGAACCTGACTTTGGAATGAAGGCTGAGCTTTTGCGACTGGTTTCTGTTTTCTATCTTGCTGTGCGTGAAACAGATTCCACAGGCCTCAAATGGAAATGCACAGGATACTGGAAGCAGTGTTACTTGTCAGTGTAGTGGTGTATGCAAAAAAACAAACAAACAAACAAAAATCAGTCAGCAAAACACATTTGATAAAAAAAAAAAAAAAAAAATACAGAAGGAGAGAGTGAGAGTGAGAACGAGAGAGTGAGAAAGAGAAGCCAAACTGGTCTGAGACAGAAGATTAGGTATGTCTTGCATGACTGCTTCGGCTAAAGGTGTGTGTAATTGTATGTGTGTTCTGAGATCCGGAAAATAGTCGCTTCAATGTGTTTACACAGAACAAAAGAGTTTCAAAAGGCAGTAGTAGAACATGCACATATAAGAAACAAGAAATTCATGTTACCAAGACACAAAATAGCAGACTTTTCATCTGACTGGAAAAGACAAACAGCAGGACATCCTAGAGTATTTTATAAACTGTGGTGTTAAATGCCCTATGTGCAGCCTATAGCACGGCTTGTGTTAAAACTGATGACCAACTGGAGACTCTGCATTACAAGTCTGAGGTGTGGGAGAGAGAAAAAAAAGGATTGTCTACATAACAGCAATAAAAGATTTGTGTTACAGCTGAAGGTGTGGTTTGTTACTAGACCAGTATCAGAGTAAACAAAGTCTGAGTTTTTTTTTTTTATTAAGTTAAAAGAAAGTCATTGACTAAACCCACACACACACACACCATGTGATTTTGGGCGGGTTACGGTGCTACGGTATTAAATCTAGGACCTATTTACAATATGTAAATATGCTACGAAACATGGGACGCAAGTTTTCAAAAATAAATGTAATGATACAGTCATTCTAGTCAACTGAGTGTTTCAGACTTGTTGCTGCCCACAACTAAGACACTTGACTATATAGGGCACACGGTTTAGGGATAAGGGAAAGAATTGGGGATGCTCACTTCAAGCAAAAGAAATATTTGATGTTTAAGAAGTATTCAAATATTCTGGAAAGAAAAAAAACCCCAAGACCCATATGCAAACACGCATGTTTAGGCTACACACTCAAAAAGAAGAGCCAGACACAGACAGTTCTACTACTAATATTCTTTGCCTAAATGACAAATGGCTTAATTCATTAGGAAGTTTTTCTTGCTCAGTCCACAAAATGAAGAATTAATCTAATAACTGAATGACTGCACAAATTAATGTGGTATAAGGCAGGGACATTTCCATTTCAAAAAGTCATCAATGTCCATCACCTCAAGCCATAATGATTTTAGGTTAAAGCGAAACAATTTTCAAGTCAAGACAAATGACAAGTAGGAGTGAATTGTTACTAAAATATTCAACAGTAAAACAACAAAAGAAATGATAAGCAAAAATCATGCAATACTATTAAACAATTAAAGAAGTGTGGAGAGAGTCTGCTGGCTGAGAATGAAACCACCGGCCTCTGATAGTTCCGCTCTGGTTTTCATATAGGCAAAGTGCAAATTAAAAGCAGTGCAGAGACTACAAGTGGCTGAGCTCAATGCAGTGACTATACAAAATGAATTTATTTAGTTAACAAAATAAGTCAGTTAAAAAACTGGGGTCATTCTAAAGAACAAAGAATAATAATCATATAAACTCAGCAACATTCTTTTATTTCTTACCTTGTTACTTCATCAATTGATTAAAACGTTTTAAAGTCAGAGAGTCATAAAAAGCATTTCACTTTACGTTGTGTAATAAAAAAAATATTAAAATGGAATGTATTATTAATAATAATAATTCAGATCAATTAAGTATTTGCGTAACAGAATATAAAGGACAGGGACATGATCGTTATGAGAATGAGGACAAAATAAATATAAAAATTTTACATACACATACCAAAGAATAAATACTTCATTGTGCCTCACATTCCAGTGTCAGTAGGCTAATAAATGTGTGTGTGTGTGTGTGTTCTTACCTGTATTAAGAATGGAGTGATGTATTTGAGCCTGAGCGCTGTCTCCCTGCCCCATGCTCCCAGGCCCGAGGCAGGGAGGGTAAAACCCAGTTCTACTTCGTATCCTTTCTTATGCGCGCAAGTGAGCAAATGAATCCAAAGAGTAAACCCAAAGCTTCTTTTCTCTCCAGGTGTCTTCTGTTTGTCTTCCTATCCGCCACGCATGCACTACATGTTTAACTCTCTCTCACTCTCTCTCTCTCTCTTTCTCTCTGTGTGTGTGCAGACTGGTCCCTCCCTCAGAGAACCTCTGACATAGTAAATAAGTTACTCCATAAGCTTGAGTTATTCCAGCAGGCTCGGATGTTTGTCATTCCTGTGCTAGTTTTTTTTAGCGCCTTAGTGGCACACATCATCAAAAACGCTAGTGAATAAATGTCAAGTTGCCATAAGGGCAACGAAGGGCTCTTGAGACGCCTCGTAGATCACTACACCAACGAGGTAACCCAAGAGCTTGCTGCAAGATGAACTGCGGGTGAGGTGGAATTTGCAGGCGGCCGGATGTGACATCAGCATGATGAGCATCTAATTACGGAAAGAGGCCCAGCAAATAGCAGGTGTATTAGAAACATGACTTCCCTTTGATCTGTGTGCTAGTGTACATATTTTCCACTGCCTTTGATGGAGTGGCTAGAAATCAGTCAGTATTTTACTGTATGTTTGTTGCAACTGCTTTAGCAATGTCTAGTTAACTCCTTCTGTACACACACACACACACACACACACACACACACACACACAACACCGTAACATTACTACTGAATATTTTACTTTTTGTTAAAGAAATTGTTAAGAGGATTGGGTTAAATAACGTCAACTCAGGTGGTCAGAAACAGCGATGTATAATTGTGATAAATAATAACCACTGTGTATTTTGATATTTATTCATTTTGTTCACTGTAGCACGTTTTAACAGCCCATTGAAGTGATTTCAGTTCTGTACACACATACAGCTCTCTTTCTCTCGACGGTTCACTGCTTAAATAAAATTTAAAAATAAAAAGTTTTTGCCGGTGTTTGTTTAAATACGATACAAATATGATGCAAATGCAGAAACAATATATTTAATCATTTCTTTTTTTGTCAACTGCACTGATTGATTATCTCACCATTTTTGCTTTCATTTCTGGTCAGTATGTCCACCATGGCTATAATGTAAATGCAGACATCAGATACGGGTCAGGATTAAAATATAATGTACACCGAAAAAAAAAAAGTGATTAAACTCATGTAGTGGAATCCCTAATTTGGGGGTTCCGAATTGTAAAATAAATAGCAGACATTTGTACATCAAACACACAAACAGAACCAGTCATGAGGGTGAAATACACTCGGAATGGACTTTATTTAACTTGATTTAATTTAATCAATAATCTGTACATTGTCTTCTGTATTAAACAGACTTTGAAATAAGAAATGTTTGGCCTTACAATGATTGATAAAAATTTTTGATTGGATGTTCACAAAAAATGAATAGGGAACACTTAAATTTCCCTAAATAATATTGTTCGGACATCAAGAAAAGCTGAAGAAACGTATGTGTTTCCACAATGACCATAACTGCTCCACTTGTTGATAAAAACAGTTAATTTATTTAAACAACCATGTAGGCACAACCACCACCATGTTTCACAATGCGACTAATGCGACAGTTGTGACTAAACCAACTGACTGATCCATAATGAATGGAATCCCGCAGGGTACTGAGATGTGCAGCATGTTTATACAGAGGAATTCTCATTGCATTAACTCAAGACACCTGAACAGCGCTTACTAGAACATATCCTTCTCTTAGTCACCTGGATCTAAACAGTACAATAGGAAGCAAACAAGATCATGAACTTGACATGCCACATAAATCCAGTGTCAAATCCCAAACCCTAATCCGCTAAAATGAGACAATTGTACCATAAAGCAATTAAACAATATAGAATTATTTAATTTATACTAATGAAATAATTCTTAACAGTAAACCACTTGTACTATAACCAATTAAAATCCCTCACACATTACGGCCACATGAGACTATAATGTTTATCATTAAATATCTATGTGCAACAGTATGGAAGATTAATAAACACCATTAATGTAATAAAGCATTGAAAGAAAATCAGCTCAACACTGCTGACCAGTGTAATTACACTTAGCATCGGATCACATAATAAGTTCCAAGCCCCTAAGCAAGGCTCTTAACACCCACTTGCTCAGTTGTATAACTAAGATAAAAGTCTGTTGGTCTGGATACACACATCTACTGTATACATACAAACACACTCCTAAAAAACAGAATTAATATCTTACTGGATTTACAAAATCAACTGCATGTTTGATCAATTACTAATTTTCAAAGTGGCGTTTTTTGATGATTAATAATAAGATATTAAACATTGAACTCAATTGTACTTAATAGTGTGACTAATTAGATACAATATAGATACGTTTAAGGTTAGGAACAAAAATCAGGTTATAAATGTAGAACATAACACCTGGTCATGAATGTAAGACTGAGGAAATGACAGCTATAAGTGGGTTACCAATTTATGTTATTGGAATATGATGTCAGATAGATGAATCCATTCAGCTTTAATAAAGTGGCAACTGGTTTAAGCTGAGATGCAATTAAGAAAGCAAAGCACCAACATATCCTTTACAGAACACTAGTCAATTACAAACCAACCTGCACGCACGCACACACGTGCACACACACGGTTTATTATATGTTCAGTCATACGTGAGTGCATGATGAAACTGGGGCAGGACAACAGGAATGTCAGACCTTTTCTAGTTATTAAGTGACACACACACTTCCTGGACATTTCTAGATAAATATATTATTGACTTTGTTCATCCTAATTAAACTGTTAATAGTATTTTTACTCAACATTTGCTGTCTCAAGCAATTACTTAAAGTTCCAGAACTCAATAATATTAATAATAATGACAGTACGAATACTAATAGTACTACCACTCCACCAAATTACTAATGCTTTATTTTTTTACGGTGGCGTAGTGGTTAGCATGGTGGCGTAGTGGTTAGCACGGTCGTCTCACAACGAGAAGGTCCCAGGTTTGATTCCCGTGTTGGGGATTTTTCTGTGTGGAGTTTGCATGTTCTCCCTGCGCTTTCAAGGGTTTCCTCCGGGTACTCCAGTTTCCTCCCACAGTAAAAAACAAATTTGCAGATTACGTGGATTGGTGATTCTAAACTGTGTATTGGAGTGAATGTGTGTGAGTGGTTGTTTGTCTGTGTGTGGCCCTGCGATGGACTGTCGACCCGTCCAGGGTGTACCCCCGCCTCTCGCCATATGTGTGCTGGGATATGCACCAGCAGACCCCTGTGACCCCGAATTAAGGAATAGGCAGGTAGAAAGTTGAATGAATGAATGCTTTTTTTTACTACAACTTGTACAGTAAACAACAGTATTATTCCTACTCCAACACAACAATAAACTATTCATTACTGCCAAATGCCACAGAAACTAAATTTGTACTGCTGTCAACATAACTAGTACTAGCTCTACCGCTCCTATTACTCAGCAACACCCTGATTAATATACGCATTATAGTTTTATTCAACATTTGCTGTTTCAAAGTCATAGTATACTTAAAAAGAAAATTATCTATGCCTCCAAAACTACAACAACTGCTACAGATTTTTGTATCATTTATATACCAATACTACCATATCGAACACAATTTAAAGTACATAACACATATAAATTAAACTTGTGTAACAATGATGATTAAAATCAAAACAAAATGTTTCCTTGCTAATCCAATACATTAATCACACTGACAACAATGAACAAATGGTGGCTTCTGTTGGACAGAATAAAAAAAGAAATTTGATGAAACTGAACAAAAAATGTCAATATTGTTTTTTGGTTTGGAATGATTTGTGTTTGATTTATACTCGTGATAATAAAGTGTGTGTGTGTGTGTGTGTGTGTGTGTGTGTGTGTGTATGTGAGAAAGAGATAAACAGAGTGCAGGTTTGAGCAGGTTGTGAATTTCAGCTATGCATATTTCCCTGTACTTCAGTTAAAGAAAAAAGGTTAAAAGTGTAAAAGTTTAGTTGCACACTACAAATTTATTTGTCAATATCTAAGATACCAATCCAATACCAGAAAGACAGGGGTTCGTTTCCCACCTCCATCAAGCAACCACTGTTGGCCCCTGAGCAAAGCCCTTAGCCCTCAATTGTAAAAAAAAAAAAAAGAGAATAAATATATGTTGCTCTGGATAAGAGCGTCTGCCAAATGCCAAACTGTAAGTGTAATTTAAAATAATTTCAACAAATAATTGTGGATGAAATACAACAAAGCATAGCTTAGCATTTATCCTTAATGCTACACTCCCAGTTTAATTAATCAGGTATGCTTGAAACAGACAATGCGTTCAGGCATAAAAAGACAGAGTCATGTGACCCTTGATCAGGGAGCGGAAAGCACAAACGCACCCAAAGTCATAACAGCATAAAGAGAAACGTATTTTCCGTAAACACTCCCGAAATTCAAACCCCTGTTCAGGATTACTCCTACCTGCGATAGTTCCCTGGTCAATAGCGTGATCCTCTTCATCCATAGATTCGACAATACAAGGCGTGTGTGTGTGTGTATACGCGTGTGTCTATAAACACAGAACAAAGTACAAAAAGCTGGAGAACCGCGCACCTGAAGGTGTGTGAGCTGTGCAACCTGAAATCAGATAACTCCTACTCTACAGACGTCAGCATCACATGATCAGCTGTGACAAATCACATCCCTAGCTAGTGTGCCTATTTGCATTTTTATGATGTCACTGATGACTGGACGTTTCACTTTGATATCGAGGCGGAAACACCTGGTAGTTTCTGTCAGGGTTTGAAAAAGAAATAGTCATCGTTTGGAAAAAATAAAATGAATGTTGTCCTACCTCGATGTTCCATTCCAGAATCGCAGCAGTTCAGAGGAATCTAAAAGAGATAAGAAATAAGGGTTATTTACAGAGCTAATGTACTGTAACAGCTTTCTAAGAAAGTTATAGAAAGTACACTGTACATTTGTAATAAAGACAAAAGTTAAAATGGGAAAAACAACCTGGCACAGAACTGATCAATGTTAATGGTTGATTTATTTTAACAGGGAAACACAATAACCAAAACATCCAGAAAAACACATTTCAAAAAAAGTTATTGATTTAAAGTAAAATTAGGATTTGTTCCCTTGTCTATCTTGTCAGACATTTTTGTAGTTGGCAACCAGGTTTGCACACATTGCAGGAAGGCCACACGTCTCTTTCCAGATCCTCTACAAGTTAAGGTTTTTTTTTTTAAAAAGACACCCTCTCTGTTGACTTAATCATGTGTTTTGAGTCACTGCTGTGCTGCCATACCCATTCACAAACCCTTTTCAATGTCCTGTCTATGGGAAAGAGGTTCCCACCCAAGATTTGACAGGCCATTGACATGACCTCCATCCTCGGTTGTTTAGTGTCCTTTGCGGCAAAAACACCCCTCTTGCGGTCATAGGCAACATTTTTGTCTTCAAATCACAGTAAATTGCGTCAATGCCAAAGACATCAAATTTGGTCTCATCTAACCACATCTCTTTCAGCCAGTTCTCAGACTCATTCAGATGTTGTTTGGCAAACAGTGAATGGATCGGTGTTGTCTTGAACAGGGAAGCCTTGCAGGTGCTGCGGGATTTCAGTCCGTTATGTTGTAGTTGACAGTTGTCACCTTCTCACCAAGCTAATTGGCAATGGTCTTGTAGCCCATTCCAGCAGTGTCTCTGACATCTTTGGATATTTCTTTGGTCTTGGCCGCACGCACGTTTGTTTATTTTTACCTATTGAAACCCTTTGCCTTTTTTCTTATATTTTCTGTAATCTTTTAATGTTATACCTTTTTCGGTTGTTGTTTCTTTTTTGTATTGAGTCATCCCGTGTGTTTTCCTTTGTTTGAGTCCTTAGGTTTTGGGGCATGTCGATTTTATTTCAATATCCTTTGTCCTGTTCTTCTTTGCGCTGATGTACTTACTGTCATGTTTTCATATGTAGTTTTAAGAGGTTTTTGGTCATTTTAACTACGGTATTTTTTTTCCCGTTATATTTTTTTAGTCAATTTATTTGTCATTTACATGATTATACAAAAGTACAACATGTTTTTCTTCGCATATCCCATCTTAGTAAGTTGGGGTCAGAGCGCAGGGTCAGTCAGCTATTGTAAGGGTTAAGGATCTTGCTCAAGGACCCGACAGTGGTGGACTTGAGCCAAAGGTTTTCCTTAGCGGTGGTGGGGCTTCCTGGCACCTTAAATTTATTTATTTTTTTAAATATATATTATTAAATTTGGGACATGATTCTCAAAGAAAAGAAAATTTACTATTGTATTAGACATTTACCTTTTAGCTTTAATTAATACATTATCTAAAGATTTATTAAAAGTTCAAAGCAATTGAGGCGTTATAAATTAAACCTTTTGTTCAAGTTCAAAGTTTTCGTTTTCCTTTACTGATTTAAAAAAAACCTGATTGACCCCAAATCCTAAGAGACACAACGAGGACTAGTATTGTTATTATGACTAACAGAAGAAATGACAGAAGAATTGTAGCACACAGTCATGCGGTAGCCATTTTATCAGCTTTGTTGTCGAAGAACTGGTCCTGAACTCGTTATTTCAGTTAGGAGTGATATGACTCAAAGCTGGCATTGTGTGTGTGTGTGTGTGTGTGTGTGTGTGTGTGTGTGTGTGTGTGTGTTACAGTTAAATAGTACCGAGAAAGACAGACTGGCACAGATTGTCAAAGCATCACAGCTAATAATCAATTCTATGTTTAGAATTAAAAGGAAAAGTCACCATTGAACCATATTGATCAAACAGACACTAAATACAATAATCATCATCATCATCACCACCACCACCAGGTCAAAGCCAAATGGTTCTAAATGAAACAGTTCAGTAATGCATCAACACAAACATTTATAGCCCCAGTACATGGTTTCACATAGAGAAATGATACTGAAAGGCGTATAAGTAGCCCATCATTGAACTATGCAACTGGGCATTATAAAACAAAAAGCTACAGGACATGTTGTTTAAGGTCATTTACACCTCAAGATTATACGCAAATTAAAAACTATAAAGACTAATAATTAGGTCGTTATAGTAGTACACTTTTATGTGTATGTGGTGAGAAGTATTAGCCTAGTGAAATGAAACCATTGCCATTTTTTTCAATTATGTACAGAAAAACATTTTTTTTTATATAAACGATGACTAAACAATCAAGGCAAAAATAATGATTACAGTTGCTGTAAAACACTAAAGAAGACGACGAGGAAGAGGAATCACGTTTTCTCGGCTCCATCAAATTACTCCATTTTATCTTAATTCTTCTATAATATTTTCCAACTAAGAAAATAGATTTTCCTTTCTCACAGCTGTGTGAGAAAGACAGGATCATCATATCATTCCAGCTGAAACGCTGGGGCTTTTGTTAAACCGGTTACGCTGCTGTGTGCTATTTATAACACTAACCACTGGGGCAGTGGTGTTCTGCTCACATCAACCTACCAACATAATCACACAAGTCTGAACAGGTCATGACCTCAGGCCACTAGGAGCTGTTCTCTAGTCAATACTGATCTAGAATTTGTCTAAATAACTTAGATTTCTTGTCACAATATTTCTTTTCTTACAAAAAAAAAAAATTAACTGATAAGTAACTGATAAGCTCCAAAATAAAGCCTTAAGACACCGGCATTTGGTATAGAAACAAACAGTCATTATAATCCAGGGTTACAGTGAAGGTTTGCTTTTTTGTCATAGCACAAACAAACAAACAAACAAACCCAAAACCTAAAACTCAGCGATACTGTCTATTGATAAGATCTATTGTTTTAATGACTGCAGTTTTTTATTAGAAGGTGGAACTGGTAGCATAGTGGTTATGGTGTTGGACGGATAAGATTGTGTGTTTAATTCCCAACACCACCAAGTTATCTCTCCTAAGGCCCCCCTTTTGTTCAGTTATATAAATGAAATAAATTCTTAAACAATTCTGGATAAGGGCGTCTGCCAAATGTCATAAATGTAAAGGCAAATGCAAGTCGTTTCCTGCTACAAATAAATAACCGAAAGGATGACAAGCTCCATTTATCAAATTTAGAAAACAAACCAGCAAAAAAATCAAGCAGTTTTGGTCTGACACAAACATTAAAAACTTTTGCGGAAACTTACATTTGACCACTAATTCTGTTGGTTTACAATCTGATCTTTTGACCACTAATTCTGTTGGTTTACAATCTGATCTTTTGACCACTAATTCTGTTGGTTTACAATCTGGTCTTTTTTGTTCTAATATTCTGTTGGAAGAATCTTAAGCAGTTAAACAGGCAGGAACCCGGCAGTAAACAACCCAAATAAAGTAGATTAGTTTCACCAAATTCCTACATCTTATGCACAGGGACACTTATGCTGGAATAGTGTCTGTTCCAAAAGGAATAAAATGTTATGCTATGTGGTGCTTCAGATGTTGTAGCAACAGTTTGGCTAAAACAAACTTAGGTCAATGTGCTAGTGTAGAAGAACCACCTGAAGTTTCTGGTTTCACATACCTCAGAACTGTATCGTACTACATGCATACCCACACTTTATATAAACACACACAGTTATATACAATACACACGTTATTTTCATTATATTTGATTCAATTTTGACTGAATTTGTGTTAACTATTGTTTTTAATTCAGCTTTAAAAAACCCCATTTCGTTATGAAATACACATTTGCCATGTACATATAATACGTCCCATAGGTTTCCATACATAGGAAATTAACATTTTTTATTTATACAGTATGCTTTGTTTTCAAAACACATTTCAATGTGTGTCCTATAAATATATCTTTTTTATTTTTTTTTCATTCTATACAAGAAAACCTATGAGACAACCTGTATAACCATATATGTGACAAATATAAATGCATCCCCTAAGCTTTGGCTATAAAGTGTCAAGATCACAACGCAAATGCATGCAAGAGGAAAATAAATACAATGAATAGCAAAGGACAATTTGTTCTCAGATTATTGCACAACACATTTACGATGGGCTACATTCCAAACTGCTGTGAAAACCAGTGCAAGAATTCAATTATTAACTCACAGTTTGGTGCACATGTGGTTTGGGATTTACATAAATCGAACCTTACCCAAGATAAAAATAAAAAGCTTTGAGAACAGCGTACAGAAATATTTTTTTTTTTAAAAACCTATTATAACTAGATTTAAACTTTGTTACTGCTAAACTTTGGTTTTTGCTTCTTAAGAACAACGTATAACAACGCCCAATAGCAAAGTAATAGCAGTGCTGAAGCAGGCACACACACACACACACACACACACACACACACACACACACACACACACACACACACACACACACACACACA
>JAOTRA010059470.1:0-16435 GCA_026260255.1 Pseudolaguvia tuberculata | reverse complement strand
ATATATACATACATTCATCTTCTTATCCACTTGCTCCCTAATTCGGGATTACGAGGGTCTGGTGGAGCTTATCCCAGCACACGTAGGGGTGCATCCCGGGCAGGTCGCCAGTCCATCGCAGAGCCACACATAGACAAACAACAACTCACACACACACATTCACTCTTATGGACAATTTCGAATCACCAATCAACATAATGTACCTGTTTTTGGACTGTAGGAGGAAACCGGAGTACTCGGGTAGAACATGCTTCGCACAGAAAGATCCCCACTCTGGGAATTGAACCTAGGACCTTTTTGTTGTGAGGCGACCGTTAACCACTACGCCACATGTATAAACATTGCTTGGTTGATTACTCTTTATTGATTAGCTTTAAATAAAAACTGCTTTGGAGCAAATCTAGTGTATTTTAGTATATTTTCTATTTTGGCCTTTTTTATTATTAATTTGCTTTTAACTGACACAAGCTGGACTGGAAAGCATTTCTATTACAATTCTGTTGTAATAACACTATTTGGGGGGGGGGGAATAAATAAATGACCCAACTGCTCTCCTTTGTTTGAGTCAGACTAGCTGCATCTACTGCAGCCCTGATGGATTTTTCTTCCCAACTTCCATAAATTGTATTGCATAATTGATCTCCAGCACTCAACGTCAGTAAAAACGGGACACGCGGACTCGGCCTTTCCTCTCCAAAAAAAAAATCAATAGTGTTCCATTTTCTTTACTTTTATTGGAGAACACATCTATGCATTGTGCGTTACATTTTCCAGTTAAATCATTGCATGAGATTGATGACTGTCATGAAATGTGTATTTTTCTATTCGCCCCTATGACAGAGCGCCGTTTACTCCAGGCGCAATAGACTTGCGCGTGTTTGTATGTCTGTGGAAGCTCGTGAGACTCTCCAGCACAATTATATCTTATAAACAGCCACTTGTGAAGGCGCATAAATCTTCATCATGCGGACAGACGGTGAAATATGCGACTGTCCCCGGTGCGTAAATGAACGCGCTCCAGCACGCCGGCCAATAAAGAACAGCGCGCAGCGGACGGGTGGCCGTCGACGCTCTTGCGGCACCTCATAAATCACGTGACGATGCGGATGAGGCGCGCAAGTGACGGTCAGTGGCGGCCAGCTGGCGCCTTCAATCACCAGGCGGACAGGTCAAAGAGGCAGACCAAATCAGCTCATAGAGGCGCAGAGAGATATCACACCCTGTGAGTCCACCATATTCCATTTACATCTACAGCCATTTATCTCTTTTCTACAACAGCACAATTGGGGGGTAGGGTTGGCTTAGGGGCCCACAGGTGGTAACTTGGTGGTCCTGGGAATCAAACCCTGTTCTTCCGGTTTGCAGTCGAATAGTAACTACTGTATTACCACTTCTACTATATTAAAGTTGTGGATTTAAAAATTTTTTGTTAAACCTTATGAAGATGCTTCATCGGATCAATATCAAAGGTACCTGTGTACCAAACTCTGGACAGAATTATCTTAAAGGAAACCTTTGTGTTTGATGAACATCTACTGCTCCACTTAACTTCCATTAACTTATTGAATGCCCATGTTAGGAAGCAAAATCATGAATTAAATGGCTGCATCTAAAACCTACAGCCTCTGGCCTGTAATTAATAATCAATATTAATTGATTTATTATTTATTATCCTGCATGGAATTCCACCTTGTGCCATGTTGCTTTTCATTTCCAAAAAATTACTTATGTATCAATTAATAATCCTTTTAATCACAGGCCCCTGTAGGTGCTTCGGATGCAGCCATTTAATTCATGATTTTGCTTCCTCACATGGGAAATAAATAAAAGTGAAATGAATTTTTTTTTGTGTGAAATGTTTAAATGGCTTCCTTTAGAAACAGCCGGTAGAGAGTTTGGTAATCACATTCTTTTAATATTGATTAGATGAAGGAGCTTTATAAGCCTTTATAAGCTTTTTCCTAATCTATACCTTTAATATGGTAGAAGTGATAATACATTGATTACTATTATAATTTTCATATTTCTCCCTGTGTTTACGTGGATTCACTCTGGTTTCTTTCCACATTTCAAAACACGTGTTTGGTTAATTGATCATTGCCCATAGGAGTGTGTTTGACCCTGTGATGGACTGGTGACTTGTCCAGGGTTTCCCTTCCTGCCTTTTGTCCTCAGCAGACCCATGTGACCTCAGGGAATAAACGGATAGAGTAGATGAATGACTGATTGAATGAACGAATGAATGCACAAGGACACTTGATGTAATTGGATGCTTTCTATGATAACGTCAATTAAACCTTTAAATCAGTTCAGACTACTGTTTGTACTACAGCTCATTACTGCCCCCTGCTGGGGTATTTAAAGCTGCACCGTGGATAGGAATCCATTCCTCTTGATAACTGGTCACTTATTGGTTAATCTGATGTGTACATTCGTGTGTTTATTATTGTTGTGTTAAATATTATTAATAATAATGTTATTAATCATCTTTAATTAGCTTGACATTAATGGTCAGTTAGAACTACGTGTTGTTCTGTCACCATGACAACAGACAACACAAACACAAGGTGATTCCCCTGCCGTTGTCGCACAGTATATCAACAGCGTGCCAGGAAACGATGTGGACAACCTAAATTAATTAATAAATCAAATTAATAAATTAAGATAGAGAAATTAGTTAATGTCCAGATGTGGGCAAATACGAAATGGATTGTTTAATTATGTTTTTTTTGTGTGCAATTCATTCCTATTCAAAATTGAGGAGCAATGATATCTAATCTAGTGTAATACTTTTAGAAAATTATTATATAAAATATTTTCCTTAGCGTGCGTTTTAGTAAAAAAAATGTTTATAAAATGTTTTACATAATATTTTAGCTTTACTGTGCATATTAGTGCAGACCGCGCAGGTCTACTGAGCATGCGCAGTAGGGTGTGAACGCAATGGCTGGAAAAATGACAGGCAAAAAAGCGTGAGTAATGAAACAAACATCATTTTTACAACTAGGTCTTGTTTCTGAAGTTTTATTTCAGATAATTAACATTTACTGATCTTCGTCTTCATTCGTCCAACTCGGGTATGTTTTTTTTAAATCGGTTTCTAACTTTGTCAATAGTTTCAGAGTAAAACTTCTGTAAGCTAACTGCCAATGCTAACTCCAGTTGCTGTTATTTTCAGCAGAATAATGTGGATTCTGTTTTAGTTTAATAGTTTTAGATTGAATATTTACATAGAGCGAATCAGCTGATGGAAAAGGTGAGTTAACAGAAGTGAATACGTTCTTCTAAAACGTGTAAAAGAGGGCGGGGTTTGATGCACCTTTTAGACTGTATTCGACATATCGCGAGATTTTGTCAAAACCACGGAGTACATTTGTGCTGTATTGTTGAAACATTTCTGTAATATTCCTCAGGGTTTAATAGTAATGGACACAGTATTGAACAGGCTGCAGTCCCTGACTCCAGATGAACTGAGGGTGGAGATCACAAAGGCAGGGTTAAAATGTGGACCCATAACTGCCACCACTAGAGGCATCTTTGAGAAGAAACTTGCCCGGGCTCTTTTGGGGGATCAGCCCGGTGAGTGCAGTAGGTCAGAGGTGGACGATGGACAGATCAGTAGACCATCTGACCAACTTCAGTCTCCACCAGCGAGTCCAGATGTGACAAGTTCACCCGTTTCAGAAAATGCTGCTCAGCAAGCATCTCCCAGTTTCCCCTCTTTATTTTATGGAGTTTTGCCCCCTGTTGATGATCCGTTTGGTAACGATGGTATGTGCTGAAGAATGAACACTAAATTGTTTTTCATTTACAATAGGAATTCTAACACTTTTATTCGTGTTTTTCTTCCATCAGGTTTGGTTCATGTTTACGATGATAAGCAGAAAGCGTTAAACGTAGTTCTGGACATGAAAGGTGCACGATTTAAAGCTTTCTCGAACAGAAAGGATGCGGAGAACTTTGCTAAGGGCTTGTACAATGGTGGCATGACACCTGGCAAGAATTTATTAGAAAAAAAACAAGGTACATTTACCAAAACACATAACACCCATCGCTAATATTAAACAAAAAATAATCTTCATCCTGAAATAACTTAAAAAGATGGCAGAAGAATAATACACTAATCTTATTGACTTTATTACACGGCTATAAATACTTAATATAGTTCTGGCCTACTTTCAGACTCATCATACTTGTCAGATTAGTTTGAAAAATCCTTACAATATGCTGTTATTAAATGTCCAGGGTGTACCCCTGGCCCTCACCCTATGTACGCTGTACCCCGTGACCTCGAATTAGGGAATAAGGAGATGAATGAATTAATGGAAGAATATGCTGTAATTAACAATAACATGTCACCCAAATGGGTGTAATGGATAGCACAGTCGCCTCACAACAAGAACGTCCCGGGTTCGAATCCCGGGCCAGGATCTTTCCGTGCTGAGTTTGCGTGTTCTCCCCGCGTTTTTTCCGGGTGCTCCGGTTTCCTCCCACAGTCCAAAAACATGTAGATCAGGTGGATTGGTGATTGTAAATTGTCCATAGGAGTGAATGTGTGTGTGGATGGTTGTTTGTCTATGTGTTGCCCTGAGATGGACTGGCGACCCGTCCAGGGTGTACCACCACCTCTATGTGTGCTGGGATAGGCTAAGCAGACCCCCGTGACCCAAATGAGGATAAGTTTCCATCTTGAGTCTGGTTCCTCTCCAGGTTTCTTCTTTCATATACACTTAAGTGGAGGCATTTCAATAGTAGACTCTGCAAACTCGATTACATCTCCATTCAATTCTATCTTATTAGAAAATCCAAAAAAGATAGTTATTATTTATGATTCCATTGACTTCCAGCATTAACTGGAATGAATGGATGAATGAATGTAGCTTTGCTCAACCTAGACTGGTTTGTCTTCTAGTCTTTGTTTATTGATAGCAGGCTTTGTCTCATGGTTTTGTGACTTCCATTGAATCGGCAGAGAACTCATCAGCTCTGGAGACGGCATATTTGGAAAAGGCTAACGAGTTCAAGAGTCCGCGTGTACAAGACCTGAGCACGAAACTGAGAAGAGCTGTGGAGAAAGGAGACGAAGAAGCGTTTAAAGAGCTTGTCTGGGACAACCCCCGGTACCTTATTGGATCTGGAGACAATCCGACTATAGTGCAGGTATACCGAAAGACTAACCCATGGCAGTTACAACAAATAGCACATTCGTATGTTTTTCTATTTTAATTTATAACACGCAGGAAGGTTGCAGATACAACGTCCTTCATATAGCAGCAAAAGAGAACCAAGCCAGGATGGCATGTCTCATATTGGAGACACTACAAAATCCAGACTTTATGCGACTCATGTATCCTAATGATCAGGAAGACATGCTCTGGCAACGAATCAACTACATTGTGGACCTGTATCTTAATACACCTGATAAAGGGGTTGGTACTAGACCACTCTTTTTCTTTTGTATTATTATTAATAGATATGATGTTCCTGGTTGAGCTCTTAAGTTATCAGTCTTTTTCTGTTTTGTGATAGAACAATGAAACCCCACTTCATTTTGCTTGTAAATTCGGATGCGCAGAGGTAGTGAACGTCCTTTGCTCACATCCAGACATCGATAAGAACTGCAGAAACAAGTATGGACAGATGCCATTTACTGTAAGTACAGAAATTAAAGTTGGGAGTCAAATTCCAGAGCTTTGCCACCCATGATGCTAGAGTTACGGGTATTGTGACTGGAATTCATTCAGACAGACCACATTCTCCATGTTTTTTTTAAATGTTAACAGATGATATGTGAAAGAAACAACAAACAGAAGAAAACAAAAGAAAAGATTCAAGAATATTTGGAGGGTAAGTTTTAGAATGGAGATAAAATTAGAGCAAAAATGCTGAAGGAAAAAAAATCTTACTGATCATTTCTTGTGCCAGATCGTTTTATTGTACCTTTGCTGAGAGCAACAGATAACACTCTTAACCCTGTAATCGGTGCACCCTGGGCCCCTGGTGCCTCGTTAATACCTGGACTGCTGGAGGATCCCAAAAACCCACTAATGACTATCCGTGCATTTGGAGGTCCTTTAAACTTAGTGAAGGTAACTCCAGCAACGCCATACTAACTGCTGGCCTGGCGTCTGGTCTATGTACAGTGTTCTAACCGAAATGTTTTGTGCAGGCAGAAGAGTTTTACAAGCTGTGGAAAACACCACCCCGGGAAAGAGCGAAATACTTTCATCACATTTTAAAATCAGATCCTGATCGTGGAGCTGAGAGAGTGGGAAGGTAGGAGTCGGTGGAGAAAAAAATATTGTTCTTAAAAAAATCACACACACATACACATAACTATAAAATATTTGTCATAGATTTTCTGTTTGGATTGCATCATCAGATTGGTTGTATTGCATCATTATTTTATGTCAATGAAATAAGTGTTAACCAAAAAGAATACAGGAAGATAATGTGTAGAAATATATTTTTCTTTTACTGACCGTCACATGAAAGTAATCTGAAAGATTGAAGTGTCCGAGTTGCATGTTTTGTTAACAGGGAATTAGCACATGAGTTGAGGTACCCCTGGGCTGAATACTGGGACTTCCTGAATTGCTTCACTGACCTCTCCTCAGAGCACGGCTTAAGTATGTTGGAGGATTACTTAACGCAATCTGTCTGGCGGAAGAACGATACAGAGAAGAATTGTTCACATTTCCAAAGTCCTTCTACACCTTCTGGTGAGATTTTCACCTGGGGTTCATTTTTAAAAAAACTTAGAATATAAGTAAAATCCTGACAATAAAATCACAGCAAGAAGATCCCGGGTTCGAATCTTGGGCATAGGGTTTGCATGTAAACGTTAACATTAACAATAGTAGCGACTTACATTTGATCTCTTTTTGTTCAACTGAGCAATTGTGGGGTAAGGGCCTTGCTCATTGGTTCACAGTAGTTGCTTGGTGGAAGTGGGAATCAAACCCCTGTCTTTCTGGTATCAGTCACCTTAACCACTACGCCACCACTTCCAACATGTTCTTCCTGTGCTGGCATGGGTTTACTCTGGGTACTCCGGTTTCATCCCAAAGTCTAGTAACATGTATGCTAGGTTGATTGGTGATTGTAAATTGCCCATAGGTTTGTGATAGACTGGTGACCTGTCCAGAGTATACCCCTCCTGCCGTTTGTCCTTTCAAAGAGCTGGGATAGACTCCAGCAGACCTAAATTAAGAAATGAGCGAGTATAGAAGATAAATACATGAATGAAGATATAAATGTTTATCTGTAAGATATCTATGGTGTTGGACAACAGAACAGCTTGGAAGTGCATAAGAAATAAGAGAAATATTTTGCTGCTGGTAATCGCTGTGGTCTAATGATTCATTCTGTTCTATAAGAGCATGTCGTTTTATAAGAGCATCATTTATCTAAACGTTTGAAGGATTTTCTGTTTTTATTAGCTTTTTCTTCTAATTCTTTAATGAATTTCTCTTTAGTGATGAATTAAAATAGTTTCTAATTTCGAATCATTTTTCTTTTTTTCCACCAGATAACAAAAAGGAGCCTAAAATCGACACGCTGTTGGACGATGATCCTCCATCAGGGACTGAAGAAAACGACTCTTTCATGAACAAGTTTCCGGTGTGTGACCTCAGGGATGAATTTGAGAAGGTTGCCTTGGATCGCTCATTGGCTGCTGAGGATGCGGCAGATTCGGGTTTGCGTTTCACTGGTTCGGGTTCTGATGGGTTAGAGTTAGAGGAAAGCTCTTCTGGAGTGTGGGATTGGGCAGAGAGCGGGGAGGAGGATTCTGATTCAGAGGACTACCTCACGGCGGACGAGGACACTGACACTGTGTACACACCAGGACCTGATTGTCTGGACCAAACCACTACTAGCGGTAAGGAAGAAAATGGAAGCAGGTCCGGGTCTTCCTGCTCCTCTTATAAATCCACACACAGTACATCTGAGCATCTGGAGGAGTTTCACCCACGCATGTTTCTTGCTGAGTGAGTTGGCAATTTACAAGACTGCACTTTGTTAAAAAAAATTATGTAAATAAAAGGATCTTTATTTGTTTTTTATTAATGTACAAGTTAATTGTGTAATCTTTCAATAAAATGCATGTTTAGGTTTTCATCACTCGTGTAACTGACCTTCAGAGAGAATTCCGGCTAAAGTTTTGTTGTTTGTTTGACTCAGTGAATTTCCCAGTAAACTGGACGCGGAGGTGTTGTTAGCAGTGACTGGAACCGACATTGATGAGCAGCGTTTTCCCTGCATAAACAGATGGAGGAACATTGTTTCCTCATATCCTGAATCTCAAAGGCTCCGGTAGGTAAAGACAGATGATCATTTTTATTGTCATTATGACATTATTGAGCGATTAAATGATTAAACTTACTCTGGATACTGATGATTAAATTTGACCAGATATAGAGTAAAACCTGTTAAGGTCCCACTGTCCTCCTGGTGAGACACTGCATTACATGACACGAGTGAAATTTAACTTTATTGCTGGTGGCGCGGTGGCGAAGTGGCTAGCACGGTCACCTCACAACAAGAGGTCCCGGATTCGATTCCCGGGCCAGGGATCTTTCTGTGCAAAGTTGTTCTCCCTGCGCTAGCGTGGGTTTCCTCCGGGTATTGCGGTTTCCTCCCACAGTCCAAAAACATGCAGATTAGGTTGATTTGGTAATTCTAAGTTGTCCATAGGAGTGAATGTGTGTGTGAATGGTTGTTTGTCTATGTGTGGCCCTGCCATGGACTGGCGACCCGTCCAGGGTGTACCCCTGCCTCTTGCCCTATGTGTGCTGGGATAGTGACCCGGAATTAGGGAGTAAGCGGGTAAAAAGATAAATGAATAAACTTTATTGCCCAGCCTTATATGTAATGCGGAGAGTTTCATTCTGGTTTTGTTATTTTAGATGGCCAAGTGTTACAGTGGCGATCAGACCAGCAGAGAGTCAGACGTCGACCCCTCGCAGACTTACACGCAGCTGGCTAACGGGCTCACCCACCTTCCTCAGCATGAACAAGTTCATTCCTGTTACATATGTGTTTAATTACTCACCCGACAAACACTAACGCGTTTCCTCATTGATGTGCTCCTCCCACTTAATCTCTTAAACATAGAAAGCCCAACCAGGTAGAACGTCAGGTAGGAAGTCTGATTGGCTAGTGACTGACGACAGCAGTACAACCAAATTATAGAAATCTCCAGAAAACAGCTAGTTAGTCTATTTCTTCTGAAAAAAATATTTTTTGGTTACATCGAAATGAAATTGTTAAATGTTTCTTAACGGCGTATGTGTTACACGCTGAACACAAGAACTAGCTTGACGGTCCAACAATAAGAACCTTAGACAACCAAATATTTGCATACTAATGTGATCCAGTTGTCTGGATGCCTTTATTAATAAGTACTCAGTTGATAATATATTTTATTTAGTATTTTGCTGAAAGCTTTGCGCACAAATCAAGTTTGTTGTGCTGAGAAGTTTGTATTGCAGAGTACATGTGCTAGCGTTTATGTACTGGGGTTTTTTTTTTCTCTATTGAATGAATAATTCATGCTGCTTTGCCCCGACTGTTTACCGCGTATTATAAATAATATATTGGCATGAGGAATTGCATAACCATTTTTCTTCTTTACTTCAATATTTTGCCAAAGAGATCAGCATAATTAAATAAATAAAAAGACAGAAACAGAAGGCACTGGCACATCTTAAACTTTATTTATTACTCTTACTGTACTAATCATGTCTTGGCTGGAAAAAAAAAAGAAGTCATTTAGTATAAAAGGTCAAAGGTCAACATATTTGCTGTTTTCTGAAAAGAAATACTTTAGTGTGTTTTGTTAGATGGGTGCTTATAATGGTGATGATGGCATGAATGAGTGGAAACAAAACTTTATCCCTTTTTTTTATTGTGATTGACCCACAGTGCATCCTGGGACCGTAGGCCATGAGGTAAAACATTTTACCACACACTGATCTGTGTAAGTTAACATGTGACAAATAATATAAAAAAATGTTTTAAATTCACCTTAGATGTACAGAGTATTAAAGGTTAGCCGTTTTGGGATGTAAGAAAATGTGTAAAACATGCGTGCACACACACACACACACACACACACAGTAATTAAATTGCAGGGTGAAAATGGCAACCCGTTTGCACGGTGGCATAGTGATTAGCACAATTGCCTCACAACAAGAATGTCCCGGGTTCAATTCCTGGGCCAGGGAACTTTCTGTGCAGAGTTTGCATGTTTTCCTCCCTCAGTCCAAAAACATGTAGATGAGGTGGATTGGTGATTGTAAATTGTCCATAGGAGTGAATGTGTGTAAATGGTTGTTTGTCTATGTGAGGCCCTGAGATGGACTGGCGAACAGTCCAGGGTGTACCACCGCCTCTCGCTCTACGAGTGCTGGGATAGGGACCAGCAGACCCCGGTGACCCAGAATTAGGGAATAAGGGGGTAGGAAGATGAATGAATGAGGTTATGTCGTTGTTATTAATGTGATGGTGGTGTTGCGGACATGACATTAAATCTGTAATCTATTTTCTTCCACTAGGGGCGCTAACTGTCTTGCATGCTAAGACAATATGATTTGACAAACCAGACTGCAGTGTTGTTGTTCCAGCTTTTAGCCACCAGAGGTAGCTGATGTTTCTTCTTTCTGCTTATCGACTTGCATAAAGTAGCCTGGTATAGAAACAGCAAAATTTAGTTTTAAATAGTAATTAAAATAATGTTAATATTATTTTTGCGCTCTACTGTATGTGAATAGTTTTATTAAATGAAGGTGTAATTTTTAATTTGAGTTAAGTTTTGAGTTTGCAGGACAGGGAGACACATTTCACAGTTTCTTTACCTTCCATCACGTTATATTAAATTCCCAATGTCAAAAAGATAATTAAATTCATGTCTCCTTCACAGTGTCTATGTCCTGGGTTTGACTCCCGGGCATTTCTGCTCAGAGTCAGCATGTCCTTCACGCGCTTGCATGGCCTTTCTCCGGGTACTCTGGTTTCCTCCCAACCAGAGTTCAAAAACCTGTACATTGGGTTAATGGGTAATTTGAGTACCTAGGAAAACCGTTACTCAAGTATTAGTAAAACAGTAACAGATGGAATAAAAACCAAATGAATAGTTAGAATCATGTTGTTGATTATTTTCAACAACAGCATGTGCCCCAGTGATTTACCCCTTTAATGTCTGATTTACCCCTTTAAAGTCTGTGCACGCATACATAGGTGTCAATAAATGTTTGAGTACATCCGACTAAATTTATTTCACTTTGATGCTCAAAATACTTTACGCATAAAACACAGTGAAACTACGCTTGTTTCACACCTCTGTTCAATTAATAAATCAAATAAAAGAGAAGAGGATCTCGCATTGTCTCCCTTTTCCTGTAGCCATGGTTTATGGAGGGTATATAAAAATTGTACCAATAAAAAGTTGTGATCGTGCAGGGGGATGTACAGTACTTGCATATATGCTACAATTGGATGTTAGATATGAGGTAAATGTTTGACTAATCCTTGCTCCTTTCCAGATTTCACATCACAGATAAGTAGTGTTTTGTTAAGAATAAATCAACGTGTGTGTGTCTGTGTGTGTGTGTGTGTGTGTGTGTGTGTGTGTTTGAGTGTGTTCGATTAAATAGATTAGTCGACATTATTGACAACCATAAAAAATTCTTTACAAATATTTTTATTGTTGAAAAGACTTTTGATCTCATATAACATAATATAAGAGCAATGACACGGTTTAACCAGTGTGGCGCTATGGAGTGCTATCAGTGCTGCTATTGCGATCTCCAATTCAAAATTGAATCAGAGTTTTTGTGAATCAATTCCAAAGTGAGAATCATGATGTATTAGATGAATCTATTTTTCCACACCACAAAAAAAAAATGAGTCAGGAACTATATTACTCCTGTCTGTTGTTGATAAAATGTCACTGATGAGGTTTCACAGTGTGAGTGCGTATTCAAGGCTCCGGGAAATGGAGTCATCAGTGTCTCAACATGGAGTAAGCTATTGTTCATTCCAGCACACGATATGCTGATTAATGACCAGATTGAGTCGCACCCAGTGAGCGAAACAATCATTGTACCTCGAACCGCATTCAGTCAGTGGCTACATATACAGTATTAAACAAAGTATTACCCAGGAGACTTTTGGGAATTTACGTCACAACCTACAACCCAGGAGCAGGAAATAAGTTTTGTTCCTTGCTCTGAAGCAGTGCTGTTATAGTAACAATCCATAAAGATAAATGTATAAGCATAACCTGTGGAAAGTTGGGTTTTCCACATCAACGTACTAAACTGTTTGAAATAAAATGCATGTCTAGGATTTTTTTCTGATTTTATATATTTATACATAGTGCATTGCTAATAAGCAGTTCCTCGTTCACAGACATTGAACGCTTTACTGTATCAGCCATGCAAAAGCCTGTTCACCTCATGCCTGCCGAGCTCATATATGTTTTCTAAATTGATGTGCTGTTCTGATATTAGGATAACAGATCCTACATTGTGACATGGACAATTGCAAGAAAAAAAATCGCACAGTGTGAAGGCAAATATTGTAACAACTACAATCGTACCTACAGTTGTCTATCTTTCAAAGTCAACAAAATGACATCTGACGGTCACTGCAAAATGACGGAGATATACAATCAGTCATTGGACAGAATTATGGGAACGCAGCCGTTGCACAGGAATCGTAAAGCGTAAAATAACCCCCTGTAATTCACCACTAAAAATGTCCCACTCTCCCAGGGAGACATCTTATGTACAACACAATGTCTTACCCAGTATATGTAGCAAAAATAAAACACTAAGGCATGTCCTTGAACTTAACCCATTGTAACACATCACACATTTGCAGCTGTAATAAAATAAGATATTGAACAGTCGTGCTGATTCTATTGACTAACAAAAACCGCACTGGTTGTTGTCAAGTCCGTCTGTACCTAAACCAAAAGAATACACACTAATGAGCAAGGACAAGAAGACAGGATTAATTGGTGGCACAGGCGGGCGGCGTCTATGACCAGTATGCTGAGAACATTTCCTCGGAGGAAGGATTAAACTGTATGTCCATGCCATTAACATTAACCAGAATTCAATAGGATTTAAGAAGCTCTCCGTCCGCCGGAACGTCATTGGCTGTACGCCATTGTTTACTCGTCGCTTTCTTTGGATTTTTCCATGAAGTTCAGTGGCTCATTACGGTTGTCCATAAGATTAAAATTCCCAGCACAGAGGACCGAGACAGAGAAAATATGACCAACAAAAATCTGACTTTCAGATATCTTATATGGGCCTCTTGTGCAATCCCTAATCCTGAATCCTCGGTCGGTAATCCGGGGATTAATGGAAATGCAGATGGTGTAGCACAGATATTTATTTAATTTCTACCCCTCCTAACCTTCCTTCTGACTTCTATTCCTACACACAAAAAACCCCGAGAAACAAATGGATGGGCATTCATAGAGCTTCTGGAGTTCTGAATTTAGACTCGTGTTGAGTAACAGTTTTGCCATGAGGACCATCTTACAAACAACCTGTAGAGACATGATCTGGGATATTGTGGAATTGTGGTGCATCCCAGAGGCCAGATGTAATGATGGATGGCTTGAAATATTTTGCCAACCATATGATGAAAAGAAAGATCATCTGAATTGAAATGAAGTGCCTTTCTTCCTCATCACACAACCCTGAAGTGTGTAGCCATCAAGACACACTTGTCTGTAATCCTAGGCACGGCTCTCATTCTTCACGTTTTGCAGGTGTCCTTGGCTCACTGACAACGTGACACTTGCTTTCCCTTCATGTGTCCGCATAACATTCCTTTCAGTTCTGGCAAACTTCACCATGGCAACGCTCACAAAACCCAATATGACCCCAATGGTTCAAGTTATATTAGCATGTGTTACATGAATGGTTGATTTATTTTGAAGAAACACACTGTATTTACTATTTGTATTGTAGCTGATGATGATGATGATGATGAGGACGATGACAATCCACTCTCCTCTTTATAGGGACGTTGAGGTTTCGGCACATCCGGACCTTTCGGCACATCCAAATTTCCTTTTGACAAATACCTATGAGGTTCAGGGACGAAATACAGACCACAATATTAGCAAGCATGGCTTTGGTTGCCATTTAAAAAAAAATTGTTCAAAACTTTTTAAAAATGCTATTGTTTATGTGTGGCCTTGCGAGGGACTTGCGACCTGTCCAGAGTGCACCCCTGCCTTTTGCCCTATGTGTGCTGGGGTAGAATCCAGCAGACCTCTCAGGGACCCTGAATTGGGGGAATAAGCAGATGAATTAATAACCATTTTCTAGTTCTAGTACAAAGGAACCTGCAGATACACCATAAATCGGTGGAACAAATAAACCGTCTATATCCTACCACCAGAGTCCCTTGAAATTCCACCGATAAATGTTAAAGACAGTGGGAGCCAAACTGAAGCGCTTACTGTATTTTAAGTTCAATTGAGCGTATTTAACCCAATGAGACAGATTAGGAATATGAGTGGGCAACTGAGTGAATCGAAACCCCTCATTTGGCAGATATTTACCACTTTACGTTTTTTTGTTCTTTCAAATTACACCTTACAGGCTAGCAAAGAGCCTATTTAAAGACTTTAATCAAGGCGTGTAAATGTGACAGGAACAGTAACTATCTGCCTGGTTGCTTTCACTTCCTGTGTTACTGCAAAAGAGAGAGAGAGAGAGAGAGAGAGAGAGAGAGAGAGAGAGAGAGAAAGAGAGAGATCACTGTATCTGTGCTGGTATATTGATATAGTATTGAAGGCTCTGACATGTAAATTAGAGAGCTCCATGGTTGGGCGTATATAACTCTTATTCAATTCATTCATTCATTCATTCATTCATTCATCTAATCAGTTTATTCCCTAATTCAGGGTCACAGAGGTCTGCTGGAGCCCATCCCAGGGATACACACTGGATAGGTCGCCAATCCATTACAGAGCCACACCAAGATAAACGACCACACACACACACACGCACGCACGCACGCACGCACGCACACACACACCTATGGACAATTTAGAATCACCAGTCAACCAAATGTACATGTTTTTGGACTATGGTAGGAAACCGAACCGGGAACTTCTTGTTGTTAGGCGACCGTGCTAGCCACTAGGGCACAGCGCTAGCCTCTTTTACTCTGTGGGAATGTTTTGAACGCACACCTAAACTTCATACTGAAGTTTGAATATAAAATTACAGGGGGGTTTTTTTTCGCTCTAGTGAGCCATTCCCTTTTCTAGGGAATGACTTAATGGAATTTAGGGACAAAAACTTTCACATATTCTTGATTTTAGAAACAACACAT
This sequence comes from Pseudolaguvia tuberculata, assembly GCA_026260255.1. Classification (NCBI taxonomy): domain Eukaryota; kingdom Metazoa; phylum Chordata; class Actinopteri; order Siluriformes; family Sisoridae; genus Pseudolaguvia; species Pseudolaguvia tuberculata. Next base: position 1,063 of record JAOTRA010059470.1, on the reverse strand, counting down.
TTGTCCTCACATAATCCAAAGTGTTCTAATTAATCAGGATGTTTTAGAGAAAGAATTGTGATGCATCGGTGAATCTATCTTTTTTTCCCCCACCACTAGAGTGCACCCAGATTCCCCAGAGCCCCATGATGGTCCTTCCCAGGATCCATTTTTGTAATCAGAAATGGGTTAGACAAAATGAGAACCATACTTCCAGCTCTAGATAGCTGGTTCTGCAGCCCATCACACCCCCTCACTCACTTTAAAACATGTCTACTTCAGTGGAGCCCGTATTCTGTCTCCTCTTCCTCCTTTGACATCCTCATCTTTTTCTACCACAGCCTTTTCAATCCAACAACACAGTAACTTAACTTTCTTCTTCCTTTCCTTTCCTTAGGTCCAGTTCAGTGATGCAGAACTTCCAAACCTGCAATCCGGTCTATCAAGGGTGAGAAAGGTAAGCAGTCATCCTGGGATCTTATCCAGGATTTATTTGCCTATGACACACCTAGAATGTGAAATCCATCATCTCTGATGCCCCTACCACCGACCCATAGGTATTAAGAGTTGTTCATGAGAAGCGCAGCTATGCTTTCTCGATTTATTGCGCAACAGACTTCCAGCCTGTCCATGCATGCCAATATGGCTCTCCAGAGTCACTCATTCATTCATTTATTTTTTCATTCATCTTTTTACCTGCTTATTCCATAATTCGGGGTCACAGGGGTCTGCTGGTGCCTATTCCAGCTCACATAGGGCGAGAAGCGGGGGTACAACCTGGACAGATTGAATTTATATTCGTTATAGATTTCTGCTGTTAGCAATAATGAACACAAATCTTTAGGATGAATCTTGATGAACTTTTTCTTGATGAAATTTTTTTTACATTTCTTTTGTTTTCTTTTTCAACATTCTTTCCAGGGCGGCGCGGTGGCGTAGTGGATAGCACAGTCGCCTCACAACAAGAAGGTCCTGGGTTCGAATCCTGCCCGGGATCTTTCTGTGCAGAGTTTGCATGTTTCCTCCGGGTGCTCCGGTTTCCTCCCACAGTCCAAAAACATGTAGATGAGGTGGATGGGTGATT
>JAOTRA010059461.1:9507-16436 GCA_026260255.1 Pseudolaguvia tuberculata | reverse complement strand
ATATATGTCATCTGCCGAAGACTATCCCACAAAAACAGACAAAAACACCCACCCACTCACACACACACACACACACTCCTATCTCCTATTGTCAATTTATAGTCACCAATCAAAGAAACCAATAAAAGGAAATACTTTTCAAAAGCATGTTAAACGTGATATTATTATTTTCTATGTTTTACCATAATGTGGACATTTTACATGTATTGATTATATTTTGCCCTGTGATTGACTGGCGACCTGTCCAGGGTGTGGTGTACCTCGCCTCTCGCCCTATGTGCACTGGCACCAGCAGACTACTGTGAAACCGAATTAGGCCGGTAAGCGGGTAAGAAGGTGAGTGAATGAGTGAGTGAGTGAGTGAGTGAGTGAGTGAGTGAGTGAGTGAGTGAGTGAGTGAATAAAAGAATGAATGAATGAATGAATGAATGAATGAATGAATGAATTCCAGGAATTCAAGCTGCTTTATTATAAACATGTTTTGTTCTAACCCTTCTTTGCCACCAGAGGTCGCAACAGCATGACGTTTGAACATGATGAAACGACCAAACCAAAGGTAGGTGATATAATACTGTTTATCTTGCGAAATACAATAAAAGAACTACATCATAAATGTATAATATTTCATACAATCCATTTGCAAAATTTCACTAATTAGTTTATAAATCGTTACGTTAGTATCTTAGTTTTATTTGTTCTATTAGAATTGTTTACCTTCCCTGCTCCTGCTGATGGTTTAGTCTAAAAATGGCCGAAAACTCGTGTGTTGCAGTGACTACCGAGTGGCGTTGATTACCGAATTAGTTTTATTTACTTTATTTTAGTTTCTGGTTTTTAGAGGTTGTCACTCGTGTTGGCTTTAAACGCCGAAACACATTCTAGGTTAACATCGGCGGGTTAAACGAGTGACTCAACACAATGGTAAGTTTAATTATTGACATACCATGGGGCAAAATATGAAGGGCTCGGGATGTTTCAGTACTCTATCATCCCATCCCATGTTTTTTTTATTTTATTTTATTTTATCTCTATGAAGCCTCACAGGAAGAAGAAATCCTTTATCAGTAAGAAAAACGCGGTGTCCTTCCACCTGGTGCACAGGAGTCAGAAAGACCCACTGGCGGCTGATGAGAAAGCGCCTCAGCATGTCCTCTTACCCACTATTAAGGTAGTTGAGGGGTCGGGGTGGATGAGGGGGTATGTTTGTGATCATGGATGATTTTGCTTATTATTGTGTGTTGTGAATTTGTAGGTCGAAGTGGAGAAGAGAAGAGAGGAACAGAGGAAGTATGGTGTGTTTTTCGATGATGATTATGATTACCTGCAGCACCTCAGAGAGGCAGCTCAACCTGCAGAACTCATCACTGCCACACAGTCATACAGAGACCCACAAGTTCTGGGGTTTGGAAATGAGGATGAAGAGGAGGTTGAGCAGGACCAGAAAGAGGTCCCTGGGATTCCTGTAAGTTTCATTTAAAACCAAAATCTTGATCTCTAGGTAAAGGGAATGTTGCTTTTGTGTCTCTAGATAAAAGGGATGTTGCCAACACTTTACCCACTGAGCTACCACTTATCTGTATACAGTGCTTGGGTGTGTAGTACATAGTCTTTCTGTTTTGCAGTACATAGTCTTTCTGTTTTGCAGGATTTGTCCATCAAGCTTCCATCGTCTGTGTTTGCCTCTGAGTTTGAGGAGGAAGTGGGTTTGTTAAACAAAGCAGCTCCAATTTCAGGTGAGCAGGATTTCCTGTAGAGTGTGTTTGATGAATGGCCAGTTTTTTAAAGAATGTTTTGATGGTATTATTTGCTGTGATTGTTCTAATTAGAGTTATTTCTCTGTCTCAGGCCCAAGGCTGGACATGGACCCTGACATCGTGGCTGCTCTAGATGAAGACTTTGATTTTGACAACCCTGAGAACCTCCTGGAGGACGACTTTATCATAAAGGCTAACGACATTGTGTTAGGGGACCACTACGCCATGTGAGTACTGCCAAAGTACAAAATACTCATTGTTATAAAAAAGGCTCTCTTATTCTGAAACATCTGCTAATCACTCAGTGAAGACCAAGCTGATGATGATGATGATGATGAATGGGAGGATACAGATGAAGGAGAAAGTGGAGAAGACAACGATAAGGAAGAGCGGAGCTATAACTCCACTGGCGGTTTGTCTGATGATGATGGAGAACCTGGCAGAGGAGGGCTCATGTTTATGGACTGTGAGACTAAAAGTCGATTCACAGAATACTCGCTCACCTCATCTGTGATGAGGAGGAACGAACAGCTCACACTCCTCGATGACCGGTTTGAAAAGGTAAGGAGAAAATAATCGGTCATGCTGCTGTACAATTTGGGTAGTTTCTGTAAAGTGTGTGTGTGTGTGTGTCTATAGTTCTATGAGCAGTTTGATGATGATGAAATCGGCGCTCTTGATAATGCAGAGTTGGAAGGATTTATTGACCCGTTAAGTATAAGGCTGGAAGAGGTGATCCAAGATTACTTTAAATAGAAGGAGAAAGAGTAAGTAACTGCAGCAGTTGCTTTCACACATTCACACATTCCCTTTTTGTTGTTGCTCTCTCTTTTTTGCTCTTTTCCGTTTTTCTTTATTCTTTCTTTCTTTAAGTTGGGTTGAAGCTAAACAGAGCAGTTTAGTACTAGATCACTAGTTAAAACAAACATAAGACCACGCTGTATCAATTACTGTATAACCCCACTCCCTCCCTCTCTCTCTCTTTCTCTCATATATATATATATATATATATGTTCATGTATCCAAATCATATTCATACTTCTAGTCTCTGTTCAGGTTATGTGTTTAGGCTGTCTGTTTTACTCTTTTTACTATTTGGTTTCCTGTCTCTTCCTTTTTTTTGTTCTTTAACCTTTCATCCGTATTATTTTCTTAGGACTCAGAAACCAAAGCAGCTCGGTCCTTCTGAACTGCTTTCGCTGAGGGAGGAGGATGAAGATCAGGAAATGGAGACACTCATTATCGAGGAGCGAGTCGAGGAGAAATGGGACTGGGAGACAGTCATTAGTGAGTAAACTGAGCTCTATTTTAATGTTTTCTACTAAACTAGTAAAGAATCAGCGGTTTTATGAACATTGGAAATGTTTTTCAATTTAAGGACCAGCATTAAGGATGCACTGTGCCTGATGGAAACCCACGTAGGCGACTATGCTAACCATTACCGCACCGCCCATACAGAAATAACCTTTTATTATAAATAATGTATTGTAACTGAAATGTAATTCTTCTTTAATATTCATACTATTCGAGTTCTAATATGACTATTAAACCTGAAACAATGTTTATAAAGCCTGAAGAAAAAAATGTTGGTTCTGCAGCGTGTGTGTGTGTGTGTGTGTGTGTGTGTGTGTGTGTGTGTGTGTGTGTGTGTTTGTGAGTGAAGTATTCCATAATAAACCTTTTCTTATAGGCTCATACTCCAACCTGTACAACCGGCCTAAGCTGATCAAAGACCCACGAAAGGTGACGTAACATTAAAAAGTCCTAATGTGAAGTGAATTCACTGAATTCGCCTGCAGACAGGTTTTATTATGATAAAATGTGTGTGTGTGGCAGAAGAATATTTGAGTGTCTAGTAAGACAGGGATTCCTCTGGATGTGCTGCCTTAGAAAGGGCTGACAGCCAAGCAGGTGGTGTACATGGAGAGGATCAACGACTCAGACCTGCCACGAGTCTCCACACAGCCACGTTCTCGGGAGGAGAGCAGAGACGAACATAAAGTCAGGAAATAAGCTATTAAAGAAGAGAGGAAGGTAATTTACAGCATCTTACTGGTTTCACTAGTGCCCACTTATTTTCCTTTCTATGGAACTAAATGAGTAGAATACAAACACTGGACAATTGTTATAGTAATGTTTGTCAGGTGCCGACTGAAAATCTGTTTCACTTAAGTATTAGCATGTTCATTATGTTTCATGATTTGGGATTGGAAAGATTTCACTGGTAGAAATTATTCATTACTGCTTTGCTGAAAATAATTTGCGCTTCTCAAACTTTGTAGTGAAGCAGGTATTAGCACATACTGTGACTTTATCACTGCAAGGCTCTAGGCTGTGATCTTGTATCTACTGCTGTTTGCCATAGAAATAAAATGTCCTTATATTTACATGTCTGGAGTTTGGCTAACAGAGCTGTCAGAGCTTCTTACATTTATCCCATTCTCTGCAGTGTGTGTCCTTTCTCACAGATACCCTTATCTCTCATTGGTCAGTATTTTGTATAAAAGTTGTATGTGTGACTGCAGCGTTTTATTATTTTAACTCACTGTTAAAGTCCGCCAGCAGATGGCAGAACTGTTTTATTCACTTAATCTACAAGTGCAGGTCAATAAAATAAACTACACTTAAAGATACGTTTATGTAGTTGTTGCAGATTAATACACTATTAATAAATAGTGTTTATTGTGTTCCAGGGTTGTTTGATTTGTTTCTCCACCCACACACACACACAGGCTTAGAAATACCTGAAACACAGATGACTAGTTAATGTATTTAGAATAGAATAATATTTACAGTAACAACTAGCCTAAATGTTGTGAAATGTATTGTATATTTAAAAGGCAATGTGTGTTGTGTTTTCTGGACAGGAACGACGGATGGAGAAAAAGGTCAATAAGGTGGCGTTTAAGCGAAATCATATTCTCTGATCAGAGGCGGCTTTTTCCCTTTGCTGGTTGGAATAAAAAGGATAACTGAGGCCTGGGCCCTTTGTGCCTCTTTCTGATGGACTGGCTTGGTAAAATCTAATGTCAAATAGTGAAGAGTTACATGAGTTACTCTGATTATTGCACTACAATCTGCACTGTAACAATAGACTGCACCATTGCAGTTACAGTTACTACACACACCACACACAAAACACACACACACAAACACACACACACACCACACACAAAACACAAACACACACACACACATTACTGTTACTCGCAGTGTAACTGTTATTGCATGTTTATCACTCGCAGTGTTATTACATGTCTATTACTTGCAGTAACTGTTATTACATGTTTATTAATCGCAGTGTTACTGTTATTAGATTACCCCCCTACACCCCCCCCCAGTGAACACATGACAGGACTAATGTAAAGGATGTCTTTAGCAAGACAGAGCTTCATCATCATCATCATCACTTGCTGCTGCCTCTTTATCCTGCTTGATTCTCATCACCTGACAGACAGATCTTAAATTCTCTCTCTCTCTCTCTCTCTCTCTCTCTCACTCTCTCAAATATTAAAATATAATAGTAATAAACTTGATACTATGATCTAAAATAATTGAATAAATTATTTAATAAGTTATTTTAATTTTTAACATGTGTGATAAGCTCTATTCACTCTTAGAATATTTAATTAGTCAGTGGTGGGCAGTCCGTGTCCGTCTGGTGGTCTTAGGTTCTAATATTCCATTTAAATATATTAATTGCATTCATTTATATAATATTGAGGGTTTCTATAATTGTGACATGATAGTGGTGAAGTGACGGTGGTGGGGGAATTAAGAGGTGAGGGTGGTGGTATTAAGAGATGACAGTGGTGGTATTATCCAGGTATGAACCAGCTATCAAATGTACATTTGTACAATTACAGTAAATTCTGATAATAACCCAACACCTTAACCGCCAAGCCACCACTTCCCCTTATGATACTATAATCCAAAGATCAATGGTGGCCAGTGCTGCAGTGGGGATATACGACAGGTGACCAGATTATATCTGGAAACACAGATTAAGAAAAAGTTCTTCGGGTTAAATGACCAGCAAACCTTTTATAGATGCAGGAGAAATTTATTTTTGCATGCAATAACAGATAATGACAGCAGAGGGCAGCAATCTGGTATGTGGGATTTTTTCAGGCTATAAAAACACTTGAGATTTTTCTATATCAGTGAATCATTTTTACAGATGTTGTAACATCTGTGATGAAAAACAGTGACATGATTCCAGTTCAGTTGATTTTAGGAATTTAAAAAATGCAATGCAGCGATTTAATCTTTCAGGCTACAAAACGATTTTTGGCTCCTGTTCTCCATGAAGGCCTCAATCTCCTCCACGGTACGCGGGACACAGGTGAGCAGCTCCACGCCATCCGCAGTCACTGCAATGTTGTCCTCGATACGCACCTACACGCACACACACAAAAAGATGCAGAGATTTTCTCGATCTGACACGTAATCAGTTTCCATAGCAACAGTGACATTCTTCACATTCTCACCCCTCCGAAGTTGCGGAAGCGAAGGAGCACGTCGGCGTTAATGAAGCTGCATTGCTGCGGTGAGTTCAGGGCCTGATCCAGCAGGTGGTGGATGAAGTAGATGCCAGGCTCCACGGTAAGCACCATGCGCTCCTGCACCACGCGGCCCATGCGTAGGCTCCTGAGGCCCGGCTCGTCCACACGCTCTACTCCCTGAAAAAGAGGCGGAGCCTAATAAAACCCAAACAAAGTCTACCATTTCTCACACAAAACAGTTTGGTTGGTCTCAGACCTCTGGATATCCCCCAACATCGTGCACATCGATGCCCAGTAGATGACCCAGTCCATGTGGCATGAACACAGAACCCAAGTGGACCTTCAGCATCTCCTCTACGTTCCCCTGCAGGATTCCGATCTTAACCAGCTCCTCCAGGTGAACCCGGTCAGCCAGGCGGTGCATGTCCGTCCATTTCACACCTGCAGTGCCAAAAAAAAAAAAGAGATAAACATGTGGTAATCCACTAGGGGGCAGAACAGAGGTTTATTTTTTACACTCACCCGGTTTGATGGCAGCCATGACGGTTCGAGAAGATTTAAGAACAGCTTCATAAATGGATTTCTGATCAGGTGTAAACTTTCCATTGGCTGGAAAAGAGCAGGTGATGTCGGAGGAGTAGCAGTAATATTCTCCACCCATATCGAACAG
>JAOTRA010059461.1:4507-7007 GCA_026260255.1 Pseudolaguvia tuberculata | reverse complement strand
AAACCGGAGTCCCTGCAGGTGCAAGGAGAACATGCAAACTAGCTTTCAGGTTACATCATCTATGGTTACTTTGTTTTTGAAGATACAGACTCAACACCAGAACGTTGAAACGAACCCGCTGGGATTGGTTGCGTTAGACTCACATGCACATCTGCTCTGGATTCCAGACCTTCTGCTATTGGTAGAAGGTTCCAAATACAACTTCAACCTTAGGAATAAGATTATTTGAGGATCACATTTAGGTGGTGACCTTTTACATATGTGAAGCAGAGAGTGAAACGCAGGATCAGACCCTGTGCACTGGGAGACTCCATTATGGTTGTATCTCGTTAGCGCTGTATCTTGCTTGAACTTGTCATCGAGCAGATGTGGACCTCAAACGTGGAGCAAAGGTTTATGAGCTTTCTTTACTTCTTATTTAATACCAAAATGTCTTAGTCGAAATACCAGAGGTGGAATACGGTGCAGATGCTACAATTTAGAACGAGTGTGCATGTAAATACTAATGAATGGAAAAGGTGCTTTCCTTTTTTGGCTCCTTAAAAAAAAAAAAACAACAAAAAAACTCAACTAAATTCCCAAAGACAGCGCCAAGCTGTTTCTCGTAGGCTGGTGCTAACCGCACTGCAGTGAGACTTCTCCTTGAAAAGTCTTTCATCCACCCACAAGGTAGCTCTCAGATCTGTATCGGTATTGGTGTCAGAGCGTATCGGTGTAACAATGGCAATCGTTGCCAATCCACTGCAGAAACAAATCCCAATCTGACAAAAAAAGCTTTTAAGTCCTTGAAAAGCCCAGAAAAGCAAAACTTACAACTGGGCCACAGGATGTGAGCGTGTGTTTCACATACTCTTGCTCTTCCTTTTTGATTAATGCCCCAGCAGAGCAGGCGTGGGGGCGTTCAGCATGCAAGATACACAGGAAGAAATGCAACCTTGTGTTCATAGCATAAATAAAGTCAAATGGATGATCCGGAATTGCCGAGAGACAAGTGCAAGGAATAATATCTCTATATTTATATCCATCTCAGATATTACTGGTGGACTGCCATTGCTACACACTGTGATGATAGTAGACCTTCCGGAATTTGCTGACCTATCTCTAGCGACAATGAGAAGACCTACCTGAAGGAGATTAAAAGCCAGGAGAACTGGTGCCAGGATAACAACTTCTCACTGAATTGTCAGCAAGACAAACGAGTTGATGGAGGACTTGAGCCTGAGGCTACCATCATCTTAAGATCAACAGATCTCATTGGACAGAGTGGACTGTTATAGGATTTATTAGTGCACCAGTCACGTATGACCTGTCACTGTCCTGTCACAAAACCTTCACCCTGATGAGGAAGAACCATCGGGATCTTTAACACACCTTTAAATTGATCTCCAAGGTTTGAGCTCCAGTCTGGTATGGGAACGAAACCCAGCTGGACAGGCAGAGTTTGATTTTTAGTTCAAGGTTGAGGGTAGGAAGGTGGTTAGGTTTTAGGGTTTATGGTTAAGATTTAGTTGTTGAGATTACAGACATGATTTGCATTTAGTGTTTGGAGGTAGGAACAGGGATAAGAGTTAGTTTAACAGTTATTGGTTAAGGTAGGGATAGGGTTAGGGATTAGGGTTTATGGGTAGGGTTAGGGATCAGGGTTTATGGGTTGGGTTTATAGGTAGGGTTAGGGACAGAGTTAGGAATTAGCGTTTATGAGTAGGGATTAGGGTTTAAGGGTAGGGATTAGGGTTTATGGGTAGGGTTAGGGATTTATGGATAAGGTTAGGGATTAGGGTTTATGGGTAGGGATTAGGGTTTATGGGTAGGGTTAGGGTTTAAGGGTTGAGATTAGGGTTTATGGGTAGGGTTAGGGTTTATGGATAGAGTTAGGGTTTATGGGTAGGGTTAGGGATTAGGGTTTATGGGTAGGGTTAGGGATTAAGGGTTTATGGATAGGGTTAGGGATTAAGGTTTATGGATAGGGTTAGGGATTAAGGGTTTATGAGTAGGGATTAACGGTTGATGGATAGGGTTAGGGATTAAGGGTTTATGGGTAGGGATTAACGGTTGATGGATAGGGTTAGGGATTAAGGGTTTATGGGTAGGGTTAGGGTTTATGGGTAGGGTTAGGGTTTATGGGTTGAGATTAGGGTTTATGGGTAGGGTTAGGGTTTATGGATAGAGTTAGGGTTTATGGGTAGGATTAGGGATTAGTGGTTTATGGCTAGGGTTAGGGTTTATGGGTAGGGTTAGGGTTTAAGGGTTGAGATTAGGGTTTATGGGTAGGGTTAGGGTTTATGGATAGAGTTAGGGTTTATGGGTAGGGTTAGGGATTAGTGGTTTATGGATAAGGTTAGGGATTAGGGTTTATGGGTAGGGTTAGGGATTAAGGGTTTATGGATAGGGTTAGGGATTAAGGTTTATGGTTAGGGATTAAGGGTTTATGGGTAGGGATTAACGGTTGATGGATAGGGTTAGGGATTAAGGGTTTATGGGTAGGGATTAACGGTTGATG
>JAOTRA010059455.1:0-16436 GCA_026260255.1 Pseudolaguvia tuberculata | reverse complement strand
CAACCCTCCCCATTTATCCGGGCTTGGGACCGGCACTAAGAATGCACTGGCTTGTGCAACCCTAATGGCTGGGTTTTAATAATGATGAAATATCCTTGATAAAAGATACTTACTGATCGGTTGAATTTGCGTGCTCTCTACACCCCCAGATTTAGAGCTTTGCCCCGGTTTTGGGCATGCTGTTTAGAATACGTAGGAAACAAAAAACATATTTAAGTGATTATTCAACAACAATAACAAATTGTATATAGTTATATAACACATATTTAGGTATGCACATCTTACCACTTGCTAGGTTTAGAAATTGCAGCACTTCAACAATTTCGGACAGATTTATATCACACAGCATCTGGAGCGTTTGAGAACCTGCTTAAATAATTTGCATCAGCCTGTAATTCCCATATAAGTAATTGCTGGTGTAGAGAATAAAACAGGTAAAATAAATAAACATACACTTACCATTAATACATCCAGCCATCGTCCCTTGAAACATTTAAATGGTAAACTCTCCAAAGGAAAAACAAGATTGAAGTTTTCACTTGCACCAAACAGGCGTTGTCCAGATAAGTAAGGCTTCACAATGACCCAGGGCATGAGACCCATTTTTAAACAACCCCATGTAAGGGGTCAAATTAGGCATGGCCTATGCACAAATACATGCCTCAACATGTAGATACACACCTTAAATAAATCAACTGGTCAGGAATCTACAGTTCTTATTTGGGCATCAAACCAGCCATGGCCTATACATCATTAACATATCCCCAATGCTTCAGGAAGATTTCTATGCAAATGTGTTTCCTTTAACACGTCCGGGGCATTCCTGCAAGAAGCTCTTGTCACCATTCATTCATTCATTCATCTTCTTACCCGCTTATTCCCGAATAAGCTGAGTCTGCTGCTCCTATCCCAGCACACATAGGGCGAGAGGCAGGGGTACACCCTGGACGGGTCACCAGTCCATCTAAGGGCAACACATAGACAAACAACCATTCACACGCACATTCTCCTATGGACAATTTAGAATCTCCAATTGACCTAATCTGCATTTTTTTGGACTGTTGGAGGAAACCCATGCAAGTGCGGGTCGAACATGCAAACTTCGCACAGAAAAATTCTAACCCGGGACCTTTTTGTTGTGAGGCAACTGTGCTATCCATTACGCCACCGCACTGCCCTGTCTTGTCACCATATACACCTTCATCACATCTTAGGGCAGCACATATACTTCCTCAACATAGAAACACACGGCGGCTAGTTTGGACATCTATAAATCAAAACCAATTGGTCACAAACTTCTCGTTCAGACTTTGGAAAGAGGTCTTAAATCACAGAAAGTGACAGGAAGTGCATGTTAATACTATTCATTTACATATTTGATAAGACAACACATTCATAGGTATATTAAAATATGTAAGAAATATGTAAATACGATATTGCTAAATACCCCATCTATATGTGATTGCATACAAATATGACATCTGAGCTTTTACTCTTTAAATGCAAGGGTGTTGATTTCTGACTTCATAAGGTCATACCATGCTTGTTGTAAGAAAGATGAGTACGCCTCCGTGCTATGTCAACTGTGAAGCCTGTAGTGGAAATATCATGCTTTGGGGTGCTTTTCTGCAAAGAAGACAGGAAACTGTACCGTATTGATGGGATAATGGATGGGGCAATTCAACATGAGAACCTCCATTCTCCAGTAAAGGCTTTGAAGTTTGGTCATGGCTGGGTCTCCTATTATGACAATGACCCTAAACACACAGCCCGATCAGTATGTGGAGAGTACCTGTATGGAGGAATATATAGAAACCTTGAGAGGAACGATACTCAAGAGGAAACCCATCCTCATTTGGTTGATAAACAGATAACAACAATGATGCACTCAACTTGTCTTTTGTACTGAAACACTGGCATCTCAGATCACTCAAACACTGGCTTTGTAGGTCAGGAGACTTCATCTTCTCCTTTCAGCTGCTCCCGTTAGGGTTCCATCTGTTGTGTGTTCTCCGTAACACCTCGACCGATACGAAGTTTTGAGTTGTGATCCGCATATTTAATTTGGAGCGTTTTACACTGGATGCCCTTCCTAACGCAACCCTTCCCATTTATCTGGGCTTGGGACCAGCACTAAGAATGCACCGGCTTGTGCAACCCTAATGGCTGGGTTGCTTTATAGGTCAGGAGTAATATTTTAAAATCTATTTGGACTCATACAGTGATCCAATGCAGTGTGGATAAAATAGGGGTGATATTTTCATTAATTCATTCATTCACTCATTCATCTTCTTACCCATAACTGTGCTAACAACTATGCCATCGTGTCATCCACCCTATATACAGTTGGTACAGAAAGTATTCAGACACCCGTAAATTTTTCACTCTTTCTTAAATTTCAGCCATTTGCTAAAATAATTCAAGTTCACTTTTTCCCTCATTAATTTACACACTGCATGCCATATTGACAGAAAACATTTCTTAATTTCATGAATTATTAAAAATGAAAAACAAAAAATCACATGTTCCTAGGAATTCAGACCCTTTTCTGTGACAAAGTTATATATTTAACTCAGGTGCTGTCCATTAATTCTGTTCATCCTTGAGATGGTTCTACACCTTCATTTGAGTGTAGCTATGTTTGATTATACTAATTGGACTTGATTAGGAAAACCACACACCTGTCTATATAAGCTTACTTCTCAAAATGTATTTCAGATCAAATGAGAATCATGATGTCAAAGGAAGGAGAGAAGAGCCTTGGTGACTGGTAAAGAAGAACCGAAAGATCACTATTGTTAAGCTGCAGAGATCCAGCCGGGATATGGGAGAATGTTGTAGAACGTTACCCATCAAAGATCAGTCAAACATCACTTCAGACCCCCACCAGTCAGGGCTTCATAGCAGAGCGGCCAGACAGAAGTCTCTCCTCAGTGCAATAGGCATGGAGGACTCCAAGATGGTGAGAAATAAGATTCTCTGATCTGATTAGTCCAAGATAGAACTTTTTGGCCATAATTCTAAGTGGAATTCTTAATTCTATGTGTAAAAAAAACAGGCAATGCTCATTACCTGTCCAATACAGTCTTAACAGTGAACCATGATGGTGGCAGCACCATGCTGTGGGTGTGTTTTTCAGCTGCAGGGACAGGATGACTGCGGTGCTGTGTAAAAATGTACTTCAATGATTTTAGCAAATGGCTGCAATATAACAAAGAGGGAATAGTGAACACTTTCCGTACACACTGTATATGTGAGGACTCTTGCTGCCCTAATTTTTTTTAATTAGACTTTATAATCTATCTTTATAAAATATTTATCTTTGACGTAAATTGACATTTAAATAATTAAAACAAAACATTTAAATAATTTAAAAAATATTTTAGTGTGTGATAAGTACAGAAAAACTATATAGTGTTATGTTACCATTGTTTGGAATAAGTACAGTATAAGACTACCTTGTCTGTAATACATATTTGACTAAAATTGTGGAGCAATATATTATTTACTAATTTTTGTTTTTATAAATATTTTTTAATTAATATTTTATTTTTAAAATGTTACAGAAGTAAAGAAGCATGGGCCTCTCTGAAGTCATTTTCTTTATGTAAAATTTAAAATGAATTTAATTTAAAAACAATTTTACCACAATAAAAGGGAAAGAAAAACAAGTTAACTGAGTAAAAGTGACATTGAAAATTACGTACATAATGCACTTTTAATGTGCAAGGTCAGAGGATGCCTGAGGAGAAGGAATGTTTTCATACCAATTTTTAAGAATAAGGGAGAAGTCTAGTCGTGCAGTAACTACAGGGGAATAAAGCTGATCAGTCACCATGCACACACTGCATTCTTAGTGCCGGTCCCAAACCTGGATAAATGGGGAGAGTTGTGTTAGGAAGTGCATCCAACATAAAACACGCCAAATCAAATATGCGGATCACAACTCAAAATTTCATACCGGATCGGTTGAGCCCCTGGTTTACAATGACTGCCACAGGCACCGTTAGCCGACAGGGTAACGAGGGCACAGTGGAAACTGGGTTACTGTTTAAATTGGAAATTGGGTTACTTTTACTGTAAAGTAAAAGGAAGGAGAGAGGGAAGACATCTACAGACATGGCAGGGGAAAGACAAGTGTAGGAGAGTGAAGGTTAGAGTGGGTACATTAAATGGTGGTAGTGTGACTGGTAAAAGGAGAGAGTTAGCTGACAAGATGGAGCATAGAAAGGTAGATATGTTGAGTGTTCAGGAAACCAGGTGGTAAGAGAGTAAAGCCAGGAACATTGGAGGTTGATTTAAACTGTTTTATCATGGTGTAGATGGAAAGAGAAATTGTGTAGGGGTAATCCTGAAGAAAGAGTACTTTGAGAGTGAGGTGGAGGTGAAGGTTTCTGATAGGTTGATGACGCTAAATATAATCAGTGCTTATGCTCCACAAGTAGGTTGTGAGATGCAGGAAAATAAAAAATTCTGGACTGAGTTAGATGGAGTGGTAGAGAGTGTAGCTAGACATGAAGGTTTGGTGAAAGAAGCAGACTTCAATGTTCATGATGGTAAAGGGAACAGAGGTGATGGGTAGGTATAGCCTTAAGGAGGGGAAGATGTCAGTGGTAAACACGTATTTTAAGAAGAAGGAAAAGCATAGCTTGATGTGGAAAAAGGTGCACAAAGGTGGACTATATTTTGTGTAGGAGAGGTATCCTGAAAGAGATTGGATATTGTAAGATGGTGGCATGGGATAGTTCAGTTAAACAGCAACAGATATGTCTGTATCTGGTCTGTAGAAGGTTAGAAAGAAGATGAAGAGAGAGAGGATAGAAAAGAGAATAAGATGGTGGAAGTTGAACGAGGAAGCATGTAGTGTGAGATTCACGGACAAGGTCAGACAGGGTTTGGTGGTGGTGAAGAGTGAATGATTGGGCGACTACAGAAGTGATAATGGAGACAGCTAGGAAGGTACTTTGTGTAATATCTGGAATAGGAAAGGAAGACAAAGAGACCTGGTGATGGAATGAGGAAGTGCAGAAATAACTGGAGGGGGGTGATTGGAAGGAACAGCTCCTTCGATCTGAACTCGAGTGGTGTTCTGTTGTTGGACTTGTGTGCTAGTCACAGTTTGTCCATAACAAACACCATGTTTGAGCATAAGGATGTCCATCAGTGCACATGGCACCAGTACACCCTAGGTCGGAGGTCATTGATCGACTTTGTAGTTGTATCATCTGATAAATGTCTTGGACACTCGAGTAAAGAGAGGGGCGGAGCTGTCAACCGAACACCATCTGGTGATGAGTTGGATCAGATGGCTGGGGAGGAAGCTGGACGGACTTGGCAGGCCCAAACATATTGTGAGGTGCTGCTGGGAATGTCTGGCTGAGTCCTCTGTTAGAAGGAACTGCAACTCTTACCTCCGGCAGAGCTACGACCGGATATCGAGGGAGGCTGGAGATATTGAGTCAGAGTGAACCATGTTCTCCAACTCCATTGTTGATGCAGCTGCCCTGAGCTGTGGTCTTAGGGTTTCTGGTGCCTGTCGAGGCGGCAACCCCTGAAGCCGGTGGTGGAAGCTGAAAGTAAGGGATGTCGTCACGCTGAAAAAGGAGCCCAATCAAGCCTGGTTGGCTTGTGGGACCCCTGAAACAGCTGAAGGTTACCGACAGGCCAAACAGACTGCAGCACGAGTGGTTGCAGAGGCAAAAACTTGGGTCTGGGAGGAGTTTGGTGAGGCCATGGAGAATGACTATCAATCGGCCTCAAAGAGATTCTAGCAAACTGTCCGACGACTCAGGAGGGGAAAGCAGTGCTCTGTCAACACTGTTTACAGAGATCTGCTGACTTCAACTAGGGACATTTGTTGGGTAGTGGAAGGAATACTTTAAGGATCTCCTCACTAACATCACCACCACCACCACGTCTTCCTTTGAAAAAGCAGAGATGGGGGGCTCGGATGTGGACTCATCCATCACCCAAGCTGAAGTCACTGAACTAGTCAAAAAGCTCCTTGGTGGCAAGACACCAGGGGTGGATGAAATCCAGCCAGAGTACCTCAAGTCTCTGGATGTTGTTGGGCTGTCTTGGCTGACATGCCTCTGCAGCATTGCATGTACCAGTGCCGCTAGACTGGCATACTGGGGTGGTGGTCCCTCTTTTTAATAAAGGGGACCAGAGGATGTGTTTCATCTGCAGGGATTAAACTCCCTGGTAAAGTCTAAGCCAGGGTACTGGAGAGGAAAATTTGTCCGATAGTCGAACCTCAGATTCAGGAGGAACAATGTGGTTTTCGTTCTGGCTGTGGAACACAGCTTTATACCTTCTTCAAAGTTCTGGAGAGCTCATAAGAGTTTGTCCAACCTGTCCACGTGTGTTTTGTGGATCTGAAAAAGGCTTTTGACCGTGTCCCTCATAGTGTCCTTTGGGTGGTCCTCTGGGAGTATGGAGTATGGGGCTCTTTGTTAAGGGCTTTCTGGTCCCTGTATGAGCAGAGTAGAAAGTTGGTTCGCATTGCCGGCAATAAGTCAAACTTCTTCTAAGTGCGTGTTGGACTCAGTCAGGTCAGCCCTTTATCACCGGTCCTGTTCATTATCTTTATGGACAGGATTTCTAGGAGCAGCCATGGTCAGGAGAAAATCAGATTTGGGGACCACAGTATTTCATCTCTGCTTTTTGCAGATGATGTTGTCCTGTTGGCTCCATCAAGCCAGGACCTTCAGCGTGCACTGGGGCAGTTTGCTGCCGAGTGTGAAGCAGCCGGGATGAAAATCAGCACCTCAAAATCAGAGACCATGGTTCTCATTCGGACAAGGATGCCCTGTTCAGGTTGGTGGTGTGAGCTTGCCTCAAGTGGAGGAGTTTAAGTATCTCGGGATCTTGTCTACAAGTGAGGGAAGTAATGCAGTCTATGTACCGATCAGTTGTGGTGAAGAAAGAGCTGAGCTGCAAAGCAAAGCTTTCCATTTACCAGTCAATCTACGCTACTACTCTCACCTATGGCCAGGAGTTTTGGGTCATGACTGAAAGGATAAGATCCCGGATAAAGGCCGCTGAAATTAGTTTTCTCCGGAGGGTGGCTGGGCACTCCCTTAGAGATAAAGTGAGGAGCTCGGTCATCTGGTGGAGCTCAGAGTAGAGGCACTGCTCCTCCGCATCAAGAGAAGCCAGCTGATGTGATTTGGGCATCTGTCATGGATGCCTACCGGACGCCTCCCAGGAGAGGTGTTTCAGGCATGTCCCACAGGGAGGAGGCCCAAAGGAATACCCAGGACTCACTGGAGGGATTACATCTCTCAACTGGCATGGGAATGCCTCGGTGTTCTCCCGAAAGAGCTGGAGGAAGTGGCTGGGGAAAGGGATGTCTGGGCATCCCTGCTAAGACTGCTGCCCTCATAAACCAGTCCTGTATAAGCGGTCAATAGATGAGATGAGATGCCTGAGAAATGGAGAAGGAGTGTTCTGGTACAGATTTGTAAGAATAAGGGAGATTAAGGCAGACTGCATTACCTACAAGGGAATAAAGTGGATGAGTCACACCATGAAGTTATGGGAAGGAGTACTGGAAGCTATGCTGAGGGAAGAAGTGGCCATCTGTGAATAACAATATAGTTTCATGCCAAGCAAGAGTACTACAGATGCAATCTTTGCTTTGAGGATGTTGATGGAGAACTATAAAGAAGGTCAGATGGAGTTGCATTGTGTGTTTGTAGATCTAGAGAAAGCGTATGACAGGGTTCCGAGAGAGGAGTTGTGGTATTGTATGAGGAAGTCAGGTGTAGTAGAGAAGTATGTGAGGGTGGTGTAGGACATGAATGAGGACAGTGTGACAGCAGTGAGGTGTGCAGTAGACACAGTTGGGATTGCATTAAGGTAAACTCTGAGCCCTTTCTTGTTTGCAGTGGAGATAGACAGGTTGACAGATGAGGTCAGACAGGAATAAACATGGACGATGATGTTTGCTGATGATATTGTGATTTGTGTAGCAAGCAGAATCCCGAGTGAGAATCTGGAGGGAATGCAATGGAATGGTGAGGTTGCAGAGAAAAGAGGTAAAGAAGGTGAAGAAGTTTAAGTACCTAGGATCAACAGTGCAAAGTATTGGAGAGTGTTTTAGAGAAGTAAAGAAAAGCGTTCAGGCAGGGTGGAGTGAGTGGAGAAGAGTGGGAAGAGTGATTTGTGATCGGTGAGCCTCTGCAAGTATGAAAGGGAACGTTTATAGGATGTAGTGAGACCTGCAATATTGTACGGTTTAGAGACAGTGGCATCGTTGAAGATGTTCAGATTTTCATTGGGGGTGACAAGAATGGACAGGATTAGAAATGAATTTATTAGAGGCATGGCACGGATGTTTTGGAGACAAGGTGAGGGAGGCTAGGTTGAGATGGTTTGGACATGTGCAGGGGAGGGACATGCAGTATATTGGTAGAAGAATGCTGAGGATGGAGGTGCCAAACAGGAGCAAACTTACATCATTGTTCAGTAATTGCTTTGAATAATACAAAAAACTATTCTAACATTTAGACAATATTATGAGATATGATCTTAGCTTTGCCCTTTATTCACAAACTAGACCATGACCCCCTCAATTTCTAATGTAAAGTTAATCTTTTTTTTTTTTTGCAAAAACAAATATTCACAGACCAAATGATTCCAAAATATACTAAAGAAATATTCACAAATCAAATGATTATAAAAGTTTGTGACACAATACAAATAAATAGTAATGAATGAAGAGACTGAGAAAGTGAGACATATTGAAATGCCATGCCAAATATTGGCTCATTTTGCACTTTATGAGAACTAAACATTCCAAAAAAGTTGAGACAGGTAGCAATAAGAGGCGGAAAAGTTAAATGTACACATAAGAATCAGTTGGAGGACCAATTGGCAACATGATTTGGCAGAAAAAGAGTGGCAGGTTCTCTCAGAAGTCAAAATGGGCAGAGAATCACCAAGTCCCCCAATGTTGCGGTAAAAAATTTAGCACAATATCAGAAAGGATTTTCTCAAAGAAAAATTGAGAAAATGAGTTTGACGTTATCATCCTCTATAGTGCATAATATCATCCAAAGCTTCCGAAAGTCTGGAACAATCTCTCTGCATCAGGGTCAAGGCCAGAGGACCATACTGGATGTTTAGGCAGCTTACACATCTGGAAAGGCACCATCAATGTTGAAACGTATATGAAAGTTCTAGAACAACATATGATCAGATCCATACATCATCTCTTTCAAGGAAGACCTTGCAACATGACAATGCCAAACGACATACTGGATCAATTACAATATCATGGCTGCGCAGGAGATTGATGCAGGTAATGCAATGGCCAGTCTTTCATAGCAGCCAGTCCATAGCTTTTACCCATAGAAAATATTTGGTGCATCATAAAGAGGAAGATGCGACAAAAAAGACCTAAGACAGTTGAACAACTAGAAGTCTGTATTAGACAAGAATGGGACAAAATTCTTATTCCTAAACTTGAGCAACTTGTCTCCTCAGTCCCCAGATATTTGCAGACTGTTATAAAAAGAAGAGGGGATTCCACACAGTTGTAAACATGGCCTTGTCCCAACTTTTTTGAGATGTGTTGTATGCCATGAAATTTTTAACTTATTTTTCCCTTCAAATGATAAATTTTTGGGGTAAATAAAATAAATAAAATAACTAATGGGAATGGGAATTAATCTGTATGTTCCATTTGTTTGTTTTATCTGTGCTGATTTATGTCCTAATGATGTTATGTATGTTTCATGGTGTTTCTATGTATCAAGAAATTGTTGTTTGTATTTCAAAATGGGAAGTTGTAGCCTAGTGGTTAAAGTGTTGGACTAATACCAGAAAGACCAGGGTTCAAATCTCACCTCCACCAAGCAACCACTGTGGGCCTAAGCCCACAATTGTAATGTAAGTAAGACCAAATGTAAGTCGGTCTGGATAAGAGCATCTGCCAAATTCCTAACTGTAAAATCTGTATGGCAGCTGTCATTTTCAAAAAAGTGATTTTCAATCTCAACAGTTTTTTGATGGTAAAATAAAATTTACTGAGATTATAATTTAACAATAACCTTAAAACCTTAAATTAAATACAAATTGTTTCTGAAAAGATTTACAAAGTGACATGCATTTGGCATAGTAAAAGACTTCCTCAGGGTTTGACCTTAGCACCTCTGCTCTTCTTTCTTTAAATGCTTTCTCTAGGTTCGACCCTGAGAAGGCACCGTGTATCCTACCACTTTTATACTGATGACACCCAGATTCATCTGCCAATTAAAAGAAACAATCCGTCTATTATTGAGTCACTGTTCAAATGTCTTGATGAGGTAAAGCAGTGGTTGGTCTGTAATTCTTTGGCCCTTCAGACAGATTTAAATTTCATTATCCCTCCCTGGAGAGCTTGGCAGTCTATGAATATAAGTCCATCAGGAATCTGGGTGTTTGCTTAGACAGTCTACTTACTTTTGAAAAGCATGTCTCCTCTGTCGTTGCTTCAAGCTTTTTTCAGCTCCACCTACTCTCTAAAATATTTACTCCCTGAAAAACCTTTAGATATTGCTGTTCATGTTTTCATTACTTCATGTTTAGACTATTGCAACTCCCTGTACTGTGGTATCCACATTTATCTCAATGTGGGTCCTAGATTGTGAAACAATCTTCCAGCAGACCTCAGAGCTGCTCAGTCACTCGGTTTTTAAATTCAAATTGAAAACATTTGCCCTCTTTATTTATTTATTTATTTATTAAGTAACATGCCTTAGCTTATGTTGACTGGATTGTATGTGTTGTACATTCTTATGTTTATATTTCTTTTTACTATGTTGTACAGCACTTTGGTCAGTCCTTGGACTGTTTTAATTGTGCTCTATATATACAAAGAACAAAGAAATAACTGGCTTACTTTTCGTCAGCCATCCACACAGCTCCATGATTTCTGTTGATGTCACATTCTGCTAAATGTGTCTTCTGTTAATGCTTCCGTACTACCTGCTTAAAAAACTGTTTTTCTCCTGAAAAGATTTTTTTTTTAAGAAAACAACAGTACTACAAACAGGCTAAACTTGCCAAAAAATTAATCTTAATAACAATTTATTAAATAATGAATAAACAAATAGAACTTACTCATCTTACCTAAAATTAGATGAATTTATAATAACAATCTTTATCATTAATGAAAGTTAAGTTTTTATTACTGCTTAAAAGGAAAACATTACTCAGAGGGAACATGATGATTGATGATGCTAAACAATGTTAAACACTAAACATTTGACCTACATTAACAAATGATAATGTTCATATTAATGAAAACTATATTATACATAGAAATTCTATATCTATAGATGTCTTATTTGATACAAACGACACTTGTACATGTAACCTTATTTTTACTGTTGTTCTTTGACCAAGTCTTCTTCTTTATCTTTGCCTGGATTTTTTTCCTGTTGCATGTAATTAATCATGAAAAAAAAAAGCAAATTCCAAATTATTGGTAAAGGTCTTGGATAAAATAAAAGTAAGCAAACAATAGTACATCTGATATTCAGCATTTAAAGCATTTTACAAGGGCTGAGACGATAAACTTTATCATTTTGAAACAGTCGAATTTCAGTAGGGATTATAAGCTCTGGACATTACTGTTCCATTGTTCTCCCAGTGAGACACTGCATTGATGAAACCTTTGGATTGCTAAAAAATTTAGCTAAACAATAGTTGAAATTGGAAATGAAAATGACTACAGGGGACAAACAACTAAAAATCTAATTATTGAATGCACTTATTTTAAATAAATTCATATATATTACTTTGTTACTGCTGTGATTATTTTTTCATGATCATTTTAATGTATCTTATGTAAACCACTTATTTACTCCTAAGAATTAGGTAAGAATTTTGTAACCTAACTAAACTTGCCTTGCTTTTAGTAGGTCTTAATTATTAAGGATGAATCTGTTTCTGTTAATAAACTATACATAACAGCGGCACAGTTAGCACAGACCCCCTGCCCAATGCAACTGAATAGTAATTAATGTTTTGAAGTAACACAAAAACTGAATTTTATTAAAATAAGTTCTATTTAATGAGCAGGTGTATTAAAATAATTTTAGTGATGTAATGGCTAGCACGTTTGCCTCACAACAAGGTGGTCTTGGGTTTGATTCCGAAGCAAGGGTTCTGTGCGGTTCTCCCTGTGCTTGCATGGGTTTTCTTCAAGTTCCCAGGTTTCCCCCCACAGTAAAAAAAAACATGTAAATTAAGTTAATTGGTGATTTTATATTGCCCATAGGAGTGCTCTGGACGACTGGTAGAGAATATATTTCAAGAGTAAAGAATATATTTAAGCGTAAATGTGTGTAAGTGTCGCCTTAAAATACAGCAAAAATTGGAATTGCTGTAAAAGTTTTTGTAACAAAAAAACACCTCAGGTGAACGCACAGCAAGTACCAGGAAACTAGAAAAAGGTAAAAAGGTAAAAGGATAAAGGAAAAAAGGAAAAGTAAATAGCAAATACCTGCAAAGGCAAGGAGGAACTGTCACGCCCCCCTCTGAGATGGGCGTCTCCAGCGCGCAGCTGAGTCTCGTCAAGCGCTATTTGCTTTTTTTATAAGCCGGCAGCTTTTTCCTGGGGGCCGTTGGATCATCTCGCCTTTTTCCCTTTTGCCCTGAATGGTTTTTCATGCTCAAGTTTATGCTCTAAGTTTGTTTCATGCTCAAGTTTATGCTTCTAGATCAAGTTTGTGATCCTGTCACGTCACGTCTCGTTCACGGTATTCTTTAGTTTAAATCTTGTTGTGTTTTTTTGTTTGTTATTTATTTATTTATTTACTTTTACTATTATTATTTTTATTTTTATTATTATTATTATTATTATTATTATTATTATTATTATTATGATTAAAATGGATAATTTAAACCCGCCAATCCTGCGTTTGGATCCAGCTCCTTCCACCCACTCTGGCAGAATGATCCAACCAAGTTCACACCCAGCAGATTGGCGGCAGTTCCCCTGATCGCATACCCGTGGAGATATGACGGCCACCGCGGTAAGTTTTAAGTCTTTTAAATCCCAGCCACACACTTACACCACGCTCAGGAGCAAGTGTGGACTGGTGTATTTGTGCTTAACAGGGAAGGCACTGGACTGGGTATCTCAAGCCTGGGACTTGGACCAACGTCTCAGGGAGGACCTCCTCTACCTTTTGTTCTATCTCCTCACCACATGCGACTTCCTCACCCCAGTGGAGGCTGTCGCCTTTCTGGCCCGTCCAGAGATGTGCCTGCTGGGGCGGAGGTGGTCGAGGAGCGTCTGCCTGGACCGGAGGTGGTCGAGGAGCGTCTGCCTGGTCCGGAGGTGGTTGAGGAGCGTCTGCCTGGTCCGGAGGTGGTTGAGCAGCGTCTGCCTGGTCCGGAGGTGGTCGAGGAGCCTCGTTTTGCTCCTGAGGAGGCCTGGGGGCCTCGTTCTGCTCCTGAGGAGGCCAGAGAGCCTGGTTCTGCTCCTGAGGAGGCCAGGGGGCCTCGTTCTGTTACTGTCACGGAGGCCAGGAAGCCTCGTTCTGTTCCTTTCACAGAGGCCAGGAGGCCTCGTTCTGTTCCTGTCATGGAGGCCAGGAGGCCTCGTTCTGTTCCTGTCACGGAGGCCAGGAGGCTTCGTTCTGTTCCTGTCACAGAGGCCAGGATGCCTTGTTCTGTTCCTGTCACGGAGGCCAGGATGCCTCATTCTGTTCCTTTCACGGAGGCTAGGAAGCCTCGCCCCGATCCTACCCTTTCAGGGTACTGGATCATTCATGGACCTAGACCCCCATTATCCTTTCTATGTTTATCTGGCTGAGTATTTTTTTCCCTCTTCAGTGCTGAGTATTTTTAGTTTTGCTTATAGCCTCAGCCTCAAGTTTCTTTTTGTTTAATTATTTGTGTGGATTCTCCATGTTCAGGTTTCTCCATGTTTAGGTTCCTCCCTCTCTCATGTTCAGGTTCCTCCCTCTCTCATCTTCAGGTTTCTCTCGCTCTCATGTTCAGGTTTCTCCTGCTCTGATGTTCAGATTTCTTCCTCTCTCATGTTCAGGTTTCTCCCTCTCTCATGTTCAGGTTTCCCCATGTTCAGGTTTCTCACTCTCATGTTCAGGTTCCCCCATGTTCAGGTTTCTCTCTCTCTCATGTTCAGGTTCCCCTATTTCAGGTTTCTCCCTCTTTCATGTTCAGGTTCCCCCATGTTCAGGTTTCTCCCTCTCTCACGTTCTTGTTCTCATGTTCAGGTTTCTCCCTCTCATACGTTCTTGTTCTCATGTTCAGGTTTCTCTCTCTTGTCTTCTCGTTCAGGTTCCCCCCTCTCCTCGTCTTCTCGTTCAGGTTCCCCCTTGTCCTCTTCTTCTCGTTCAGGTTCTTCCTTCTCCTCGTCTTCTCATTCAGGTTCCCCCCTCTCCTCGTCTTCTTGTTCAGGTTCCCCCCTCTCCTCGTCTTCTCGTTCAGGTTCCCCCCTCTCCTCGTTCAGGTTCCCCCCTCTCCTCATTCAGGTTCCCCCCTCTTCTCGTTTAGGATCCCTTGTCTTCTCGTTCAGGTTCCCTCGTCTTCTCGTTTAGGTTCTCCCTCTCTCTTATTCAGGCTTCTCATGCTCAGGTTCCCCCTCTCTCATGTTTTTTTCTCGTTCAGGTTCTCTTCTCGTCATGTGTAGGTTCCCTTCTCATCATGTTCAGGTTCCCTTCTCGTAATGTTCAGGTTCCTTTCTTTCATGTTCAGGTTCCCCCCCGTTCAGGTTCCCTTCTCGTCATGTTCAGGTTCCCTTCTCTCATGTTCAGGTTCCATCATGTTCAGGTTCCCTTCTTTCATGTTCTGGTTCCTTTCTTTCATGTTCAGGTTCCTGTTGTTCAGGTTCAGGTTCCTTTCTCATCATGTTCAGGTTCCATTCTCATGTCAGGTTCCCTTCTTTTGTCAGGTTCCCTTCTTTTGTCAGGTTCAGGTTCCCTTATTTTGTCAGGTTAAGGTTCCCTTCTCTTGTCAGGTTCAGGTTCCCTTCTCTTGTCAGGTTCCCGCCTCTCGTCATGTTCAGGTTCTCGACTCGTTTTGCTCTCGTCTCGCTCTGTCCCTGGTTCTCGGCCTTGCTCCTCTTTCTTCCGGAGGGGCCCCTAGGGGAATGCCAGGAGGCGTTCATAGAGGGAAGGGTCCTGTCACGCCCCCCTCTGAGATGGGCATCTCCAGCGCGCTGCTGGTGTGCAGCTGAGTCTCGTCAAGCACTGATTCGCTTGTTATTTAAGCCGGCAGCTTTCTCCTGGGGGCCGTTGGATAATCTCGCCTTTTTCGTTTTTGCCCTGAATGGTTTTTTCATGCTCAAGTTTATGCTCTAAGTTAAGTTCTAGATCAAGTTGGCGATCCTGTCACGTCACGTCTCGTTCACGGTATTCATTAGTTTAAATCTTGTTCGTGTTTTTTTTTGTTTTGTTAATTATTTATTTACTTTTACTATTATTATTATTATTATTATTATTATTATTATTATTAAAATGGACAATTTAAACCCGCCAATCATGCGTTTGGGTGCGCTCTTTATCCCCAATCCAGCTCCCCCCACCCAGGACAGGAACGACAAACACTCAACCCAAACAGGTGGATTTGGAAGATTGCAAATAAAACTGATTCGACCGAAAGATGGAGAGACAATGACATAAATATAATAGATAACTGCACAGAAAAGCAGGTTAATAACCACCCTAAAAGTCATAAAAGTCACCCTAATTTAAGTTTTATGAAATCGTACAAAAGTCATTTTACGCCACGTTTCTAATGCTCACACTGACTACTGCCTCATACATCACACCGATCTCATGTCACACACAGTTCTCTACACTGTACAGCGCATGTTCACACCGATAAAAGGTTTAAAAAGGATTGATTTTACGAGCTGTCTTTTTCGTATTTGTTGTTGGATTTTTCGGGATTATGTTATCTGAGAAACTTAAGTTGATCTGTCTCGAGTTTCAATCAGAGCAGGGGAACCCCATCCATATAGCATACATGCAGCTCCACACATGTCGCTACCATATTTACAGTTACAGTTTGAGATACACTTATCCAGAGTGACTTACATTTGGTCTCTTTTTTTTAACCACTGAGCAATTGTGGGTTAAGGGCCTTGCTTAAGAGCCCACAGTGGTTGCTTGGTGGAGGTGGAAATCGAACCCCGGTATTTCTGGTATTAGTCCAATGCTTTAACCAACCCAGCCATTAGGGTTGCACAAGCCAGTGCATTCTTAGTGCCAGTTCCAAGCCCGGATAAATGAGGAGGGTTGCGTTAGGAAGGGCATCCAGCGTAAAACTGCGCCAAATTAAATATGCGGATCACAACAAAGAAACCCATACCGGATCGGTCGCGGCCCGGGTTATCAACGACCGCCACATGTACTGTTAGCCGACAGGGTACCGGTGGAAATTCAGCTACTGTTGGCCGAAGGAGGAGAAGG
>JAOTRA010059410.1:0-16444 GCA_026260255.1 Pseudolaguvia tuberculata | reverse complement strand
AATCACCAATTGACCTAATCTGCATGTTTTTGGACTGTGGGAGGAAACCGGAGTACCTGGAGGAAACCCACGCAAGCACGGGAAGAAAATGCAAACTCCGCACAGAAAGATCCCGGCCAGGGAATTGAACCTAGGACCTTCTTGTTGTGAGGCGACCGTGCTATCCACTACGCCACCGCACCGCCTTACTGACTTATTATTATTTCTAATTGTCACTGACATTTTTCTAATATTATACTTCTCTTCCAGATTTAATTTTATTAAACCTGCAAATCTGTTCATAGATTAGAGTCATCAAGATTAAGATTAAGGAAGAAACTGCTTACTACTTAAACCACTGAGCATAACAGCACAACAGTGTTTTATTCAAATAGATAAATATACCAGTGTATAATAAATCCCTCAATGATGATACTTTGGTAATAAATCAGAAGCCAAGAAGTGGTTCAAGAGGTTAAATTTGGTCTGTGACTGAATATTTCAATTTCCTCATCATGCTTGTTTGTAGATTAGCTAATTTCCTTCTGATTATCATCTTGCCTTTTTCCTCCTCTGTGCACTGCTGGAGATTTTATCAGGCGTTACTCCAAGGTCAGACAGCACTTTAGCGATGCCCCGTGCATTGACGCCACAGTTTGGGGCGACATTGCTTTCACAGCGTCTGTGTACATTCATCTTACACACTGAGATAGAGAGAGAGAGAGAGAGAGAGAGAGAGAGAGAGAGAGAGAGGGGTCATGTTTCAACTCTTAAAACATCCATGCAATAAATTTTAATGCGATATTTAAAAAAAACAAAAAACATGTTAGCTAAGTAATAATAAAGATACAAGGAAACTAATTATTAGTAATTATTATTGGCTTCGCAATAATATCAGGGAAGGGCAAGCTTGGTCCTGGAGGACTGATGTCCTGCACGGTTTAGCTTCAACCCTGATAAAACACACCTGAACCAATTAGAGTCAAGTTAGAGCTAAACTCTGCAGGGTGCCGGCCCTCTATAGACTTTGCCTATAATCCTGCAAAACGTTGACTATTGACTATCAAGTGTTACACAAAAAAAGATCAGAAAAATCCTAATAATCAATACTGTCTCCTAATCCCAGTCTTCTTAGTGTTGATGTTGTTGTTATAATTATTACTAAAAGAATAATAATAAATAACACCACTAATGATAATAATTACTATTACTGTTATAAGTAGTAGTAGTGACATTTTTATTAATGTACAATTATTGCTTTTAATTGCTTGTATAATAATATAATAATACTAAAATTAATTAAAAAAATAATAATTGTTATTATTATTATTAGTAGTAGTAGTATTGTTATTATTATTATTATTATTATTGTTGTTGTTATAATTTTTTTTGTAAATAATTTTATTATAAAGTTATTATTAGTATTTTTATTATTATTTATATTATTTATCAATGTTTATTATTTTTTGTTGTTATTATTCTTTTTGTTTTTTAATTATTTATATATATATTATTTTTGTTATTGTTGTTATTAATGTGTTTGTGGGTTCACCTTTGCACTGCAGTCCTTGTCTCATCAGCCCCCATAGTAATGAGCCACAGTGGTCACAGAATGTTGGTACTTTATAGTTGTGAATACTGAATTTGTGGGGCATGTTCACACTGAAACGCTGAGAGCCCACCTGCAGAGGGAGACCAAACACACCATAGGAGCACAGTGGATCAGTTGGATCATTTCCTCTGTTACACTGACTTTGGAATGCAGTTACACGTCTCATACGTTTATAATGCTTTTCTTTGTACAATGCCACTAAACAGTTTATTCTTTTAACAGTATTATTCAATTACCAGCTTCTGTTATTATGAATACATAGATTGAGTGTTTCTTACCTCCTCAGCCGTGTCTTCCTGTTTCTTTAGTCCTGCACACTTGGTTATGATAAGCTCATGACAGCGTTTGTGCACCACACATGTACAAACTAATCAGTAAAACAGAAAGAGGACCCTTGTCATTACAATAATCAGCAGGTTGTTACGGCAAACTGATAATATATAGTTTTTCTACCTTGACACTGATAACCCTGCTTTCCAAGAACTCCCCTGTGTGAAAAAAAGAAAGCAAACAAATACTGTAATCTAAATGCAGTACTGGACAAAAAAAAATAACTGTTACGGTTAGATCTGTACTCTTATCATAATCTCCTGGATTAGATCAATCAGCCACAATAATATTAGTGATAGCAGGTACTTATGCACAGCAAGAAGGTCTGTGGTAAAGTCAAATGTTCATCCCAATGGTGTTTACTGGTGTCCATGTTCTGTGCAGACCATACCATAGCTCAACAACCATCATGTTGACGTAACAACAACCATAATCATAATGCATGTCTTCATGGAGCTCAGGAATTTTGTGGGTATCTTCATGCGTGTTTGTTATATTTTATTATATAATATCAATGTTGCTCAGTAATGAGTAAAAATGACATACTGTTTAACCAAATAAAAAAACAGTGCTTACAACAACATATATATTTGAGATTTGTAAGCAAGTCACTGTCTCTGTATGATGTTAGACTTAAAATCTCATTAATGGCCACAAAGTTTATATTTAACATTCATTCTTTCTGTATCTTCTATACCTGCTTGTTCCCTAATTTGGGTGTTACAGCACTCTGCTGGAGCCTATTCCAGCCCTGTACAAGGGCAAATGGCAGGAAAGGAACACCATGTACAGGTCTCCAGTCCATCACAGAGCCACATACACAGTCCGACGAGCAATTTCAAATCACCTATCAACCTAATATGTTTTTGGACTGTGGAGTACTCAGAGAAAACCCGCGCAAGCAGGGGAAGAGGATATAGACTCCACACCGAGACCCTGGGCCTTCTTTCTGTGAGGCAACAGTGCTAACCCACTGCAATTTACAAATCAGATTGCGTTGCATGTTTTAATACAAATAAAAATTATTTGTAAAAATTTAAAATATATGTGATCTAATTTTAAGTAATAAATTGTTTTCCATTTTGCTTATACAGCTATACAGTTATGCATTTAGCAGACACTCTTATCCAGTGCAACGTACAAACAGTGCTTATAGTTATAACCCAGAAATGTTTTTATGTTATTTTAAGATTTAAGAAAGCTTAAATGTTTATGATTTGATCATGTTTATAATTATAGTGAACAATGTCTAGCTCCTGAAATCCATAAGCCATTCATTCATTCATCTTCTTACCCGCTTATTCCCTAATTTGGGGTCAGCTGGTGCCTATCCCAGCTCACATAGGGAAAGAGGCAGGGGTACACCCTAGACGGGTCGCCAGTCCATTGCAGGGCAACACAAACACAAACAACCACTCACACACACACAATTTAGAGTCACCAATCGACCTAATCTGCATGTTTTTGGACTGTGGGAGTTAACCCATGAAAGTGCAGGCAGAACATGCAAACTCTGCACAGAAAGATCCCTGGCCCGGGATTCGAACCAGGGACCTTCTTGTTGTGAGGCAACCCTGCTAACCACTACGCCACACTGCCGTCCTTCATAAGCCATAAATCCATAAAATATGTAGACAGGTTATCATTTGTTGCATGTAGCTTTGTGTTTTGCAATAATTACAATAGTGCCCATGTACACAATAGACACATCCAACAAATTCCTACTATAGTGATGCCCGTGCCTGTGTAATGTATGACTTATCAGCAACTTATCATCTTTATATGTAATCCAGGCAGAAAAACAGTCGGCTCTGTAATTACGAGGAAGACAACACTGACCTGTGACAACTTCTGAGAAAAAAACAGAACTTTTGCACTCACCTTCTCCACCTTAATAGTTCACATCAATCGATTCTTGATTCAGACACTGTTCTGTATCTCCTTGCAAACATAGCTTTGCGGATATGTGCACTTACCAGATGAATTCACGGCAGTGTGAGCAATAGGTTGGTTGTTTCAGGTAGGTGGCCATGAATTTATGTCCGTTGACCTGATGCACTCGCCTTCGCACCGCTCCCTGTCTTTTCCTTGGCCGCATACGCTCACGAAACACTCGCTCCTCATTTTCGAAGCTTCCGGCTGCTAAACACACACATACATACAGAAATCAAAAAACTTTCCATTTCATTGCACAGATACTTTCTTGTCAAAATTTTTGGACACTGTACCAACACACTCACATTAGACACGTGTTTTTTAGCAATTGTTTGCTGGAAAGTTGGAATGTTTTCTACAAATGTATGTTTATTATAGGAATAACAGTGAAACTGAAATCTGGAAAAGGATGTTTAAATACATATAGATGTGATTTATAAGTGTCTAGAAATGTAAAATATCTGTCACATTCACAGTATTTATATATATATAACTGTAACTGTAAGTGTATTTGGAAGACGCTCTTATCCAGAGCGACTTTATTGTTGATCTCTTTTGTACAACTGAGCGATTGAGCAATCAGGGCCTTGATCAAGGGCCCACAATGGTTGCTTAGCAGAGCTGGCAATCGAACCGCGGTCTTTTGGTATCAATCCAACTCCTTATCCACTAAGCACACTTCCACTTATCAGACTTAACACTCAGGAAAATATCAAACATGTTCAAACTTGACACACGTTCAT
Source organism: Pseudolaguvia tuberculata (assembly GCA_026260255.1). NCBI lineage: Eukaryota > Metazoa > Chordata > Actinopteri > Siluriformes > Sisoridae > Pseudolaguvia > Pseudolaguvia tuberculata. The sequence continues at coordinate 11,845 of JAOTRA010059410.1, read as the reverse complement.
TCATTCATTCATTCATTCATTTATTCATTCATTCATTCAGTCAGTCAGTCAGTCAGTCAGTCAGTCAGTCAGTCAGTCATATGTAAAGTCAGTTCAATTCAATTGTATTTGTTTACGGCTTTTATCAATAGACCTTATTTCAAAGCATCTTTACACAGAATGCAATAACAGTGAAAACGCATAAGTTTGTCTCTAATAAGCAAGCCGGGGTTGTTTATATTATGTTGTTTTTTTATGAAGCATCATGTGGACAATACAGAGAGTAACCTTATAATCTTATAAGCTAAATAATATCAGTAAACAATGAAAGCTAATTGTTCTATTACAAAACTTTATCAGATCCTGTGTCCCTGGTCTGATCCTGCGTTTCTATTAATAACAATCTTAATTTGACTCTTTCAGGTTTATATCATGTTTTCATAGCCTAGATTTAAAATTAAAAATATTCATACATCTTCCCTTACAAATATCACGTTAACATAGTTTTTCTCAATGAATCAATACTCAAAAGACAATCATTTCTGGTACAATAAAATTGTACAATGATACCCATCATTGTACATCAACATCGAAGTACAGATGTAGTTTAGTCAATCTGCTTTGTCGTGTGTTTGTTTGTGTTCACTGGGGTCACACCAAGCTAGTGATCAATGGATGGATGGAGTGCAGCACTGACCAAAGCATCAATACTGGACATCTGACAGACATTGTCTAGGCAGTAGACAGCAGTAATGAGTGCAAACACTACTAAAGCAGAAAAAAGGGGGGTGGAGTTGGGTTATATTCTGTGCAAACTGCAGAAAGCTGTTCTGCATGTTTACTAAGAAATTTTGGAAGGCTTATCAAATAAATACATTTTCCTGTCATTGCCTGCCACATTTGACACACTTTTATATGCTTTTACCTTCCAGTCAGACAAAATAGTATTTACTACAACTGCTGACCACACTTAGCTAGACATGAAAGGAGAGGCTATATGAGTACCAAGCAGAAGATGGAATACAGACAGGAGCTTAGGATACACTCCTGAGGGATTCCTAAACTTTGGTTTAAAAGCCAAAAGTATGATTATGTCTAATCATACAGCACTATATACTAAGCCCCTGCCTATTTCCTTTACCACTTGGTACTCCATCTAATGAAATTATTTACCAGAGGAACTTCATCTATTGGGCAGGTAATTGAATTGTGGGCCAGTGCAAACTGCATACAGTTTGAAATTAAAATGTTGATAATGTGTTTTGTGAGTTATTGTATTGCATATAAAACAACAAAAAAAGTTTTATCTGTTAACATCAGTAGGAGGCAGACAAGAGATAATGGTGAGTCTTAAAGATTACTGATTAAAAAGGATATTATTAGGCAAAGTGTGTGTGGTTTTTGACTTTTCATCGACTTTGGACCAGTTCAGGCCTACAGTTTTGTGCACCGTATGATTGTATATTTCCAGATCATTCATGAACATTCCTTCTAATCTCACTTTTTATCTCTCTGTAACACATCCATACATTCTGTTTCACTCTATGAGGAACATGCAGAAGGTTGATTACACTTTGGAGTATTCCCTCATGTGACCGGAAAGGGAATAACTTTGACCACTTTGCTAATCAGAGAGAGGGAGAGAGAGAGAGAGAGAGAGAGAGAGAGAGAGAGAGAGAGAGAGAGAGAGAGAGAGAGAGAGAGAGAGAGAGTGAGCTCAACCTTCTCATCGCCTTTAAAGGCACCTTTAGTGCATTCTGGATACATTATTTCAGACTTTTTTACTGTTTGAAGTGTAATGTCTATTGAACAAAACACGGTTGCCTCACAGCAAGAAGATCCAGGGTTCGATTCCTGGGCAAGGGGTCTTGCGCTAGTATGGGTTTTCTCTAGGTACCCAGTTTCCTCTCACAGTCCAAAAACATGTACATTACACAGCAAGAACTGGAGAGTTGAAATTTTGGTGTTAAACATGTTAGAGTTTATTTGAACTCTTTCAAATTTTAACCCATTTGGAGTTAAATCGGTCAGGGTGTTGGAGTTAATCGAGGGAGTTGATCATTCATTCATTCATTCATCTTCTTACCCGCTTATTCCCGAATTCGGGGTCACGGGAGTCTGCGGTGCCTTTCCCAGCACACATACGGCGAGAGGGGTAGACCCTGGACAGTCCATCACAGGGCAACACATAAACAACTAACCATTCACACACACATTCACTCCTTTGGACAATTTAGAATCACCAATCAACCTAATCTGCATGCACTGCATGTGTGTGTTTGTATGTGTGTGTGGTTGTTCCTTTATGTGTGGTTCTGTGATGGACTAGCGATGTGTGCTAGTATAGGCTCTAGCAAACCCTGCTAACCCCAAATTAGGGATAAGCGGGTTAAAAGATGAATGAATGAATGAACGAATGAATGAATGTTTAGCAGTTACATAACAAGCCGCAGGATCTGCAACATAAATCTGACAGGAAGATTTGATTTTTAGTTCTTGCTGACGTTATAGTTAAATTTCCAGTCATAAATCCAGTTCAAGTCATCTTCAGCTCTGACACCTCCAGCTCTTCCTCCTTGTCAACTCCAGTGTTGTCACTGTCTCTAAACCGTACAACATCGCTGGTCTCACTACAGTCCTATAAAGTTTCCCTTTCACTCTTGCAGAAACTTGCCGATCACAAATCACTCCTGCCACTCTTCTCCATCCACTCCACCCTGCCTGCACTCGTTTCTTCACTTCTCTAACACACTCTCCATTACTTTGCACTGTTGACCCCAAGTACTTAAACACTTCCATCTTCACTACCTCTTCTCCCTGAAACCTAACCACTCCATTGCCTTCCCTCTCATTCCCACACATGTACTCAGTCTTACATGAGATAACAGAACTTAGATAACATAAATGTTTTATATTCATTCATTCATCTTCTTATCCACTTATTCACTAATTCTGGGTCACAGGGATCTGCTGGAGCCTATCACAACACACATAGGGCGAGAGGTACATCCTGGAAGGTTCGCTAGTCCATGTTTTAAATGAGAAACATTATACACAAAATCTATAATAAGTCAAGTCTTTAATATCTTGAAGACATCTGGCAACAAGGTTACTGGAGTTTCAGGAGTTTTTGTGTTGCCATTTGATCCCATTCTTGCCTGATACAAATGTTCAGCGGCTGAACAGTTTTTCGTTAAATGATACGAATAAGCGGGTAAGAAGATAAATGAATGAATGATATAGCAAATGGTTTCTATAGGTGAAAGATATGGACTGCATGCAGGTCAGTTCAGCACCCAGCATGAAGCCACACTTCTTAAACAGCTGCAGTATGTGGTTTTTTATTGTCCTGCTGATATACACAAGATCTTCTCTGAAATAGACATAGTCTGGACAGAAGCATATTTTATAGTCCTTCCGAAACATGCAAGCTAACCATATTGGTTGCACTTATGCACCTCCATACCGTTAGAGATGCTAGCTTTTAAACTGAAAGATAAAAACACGACCAAAGGAATTAACTTCACATCCTTACACTGGTACGGTTAAATACGACAACTTAACACATGAAAGAACACGCTTTATTTAAGGCAGTACAACTTAAACACGCAGACTAGAAAACTAAACAAAAACAAAACCACAGATTGACTCTGACAAAGCGATACATTATAGAACACGGAACAAGGTGTACTAACCGTGAATATCGGGACACGAACATATAACCGGTAACATAAACAATAATCCGTGCCATTACTAAAATGCCACCTCCTTAAATAGCGCACCATCACCCTCTGATTGGGGATGCAATCAAGCATCCGGGCAGTGGTTACTGATGTAGAAGGGGTAGGGCTTGTATCTTAACATCCACAGCACGGTGTCAGGTAAATAACTACAGTATGTCTGATCCATTAACCTGCACAGGGATTATCCATACATTGATTTAGTACCTTACAGACTTACGGCTATTCATTACCAAAACCAACATCAAAGGAAATAGTTATTGTGTTTGTCAAAAATAAATGTTAAAAAAGTTGATAAACAAATGATCATTCTAGCTAAATGTATCTAAATGTGTATTTGTGATTACAAATAAAGTAATTAAATGAAATACATGTATTTTAGATTTGTTCTCCCAGCAAGACATTGAATAGATTGAACCGCTGAATCAGGTGTGCATTTCATGCCTCTAAATCATAAACCAATATGATACTGTGTTGGTTTGAAAACAAATGAGGGATTCCAAAAATACTCCTGATTTTACACCTGCTTGAAGTGCAAATTGTATCTCTACATCATAAAGGCTGTTAATGAATATGAATGAACACTGAGAGGCTGCGTTCTGATTTCTAATGACTAGACTTTTTAGAAAAATGAGAAAACTGAGCTATAAATAAACGAGCAGTAAGATATTTTAAAACAGATCCAAAATTTCTCCAACAGTCCAAAAACATATATATTAAGTTGATTGCCCATAGCAGTGAGTGTGTGTGGTTGTTCATCTATGTATGGCCCTGCGATGGATCTTTGCCTCTCACCCTATATGCACTGGGATAGGCTCCAGTAGACCCAGTGACCCCGAATTAGGGAATAAGCGTGTTAGAAGTTGAATGAATGAATGAATGAATGAATGAATGAATGAATGAATGAATGAATGAATGAATGAATGAATGAATGACTAATGCAGTGAAGGAATTATATTATGCTACAGCATACATAGGCGAGACAAGTGTATGTTTTTAACTCTGTGGCAGTTTGGGGAAGATACACTTTATGTAGCTGTGTTGGTATGGCATCCACAAACATTTGAGACGTCTTGTATATTAGTTCTAAACAAAAGTTCTTAAGAGTAGATGTAAGACTTTTGAGCCCCATGCTGCAACAGTGTTTAAACAAGAAAACAGGAACAAAAGCGAAAACTGGTAGCTGGATGGAAAGAGAACATATGTGTCCACTTCAAAGAAATTCCAAGTGTGTATCCACTGACTTCAGCCAAGAAAATCAAGACACATGAGGCTCATCTTCTGCATGTAGTTCATGTCCTCAATCTTACCCCTCTGGCTTGTCAACGCAAGCATCACCTAGCAACAGGTAAAGGGTGCCTGGCAACAGCCTCCACCATACCCCTGAGGTTTTTTTTTTGCTAGTTGGTGAAAGACAATGCGTACTAATCACTTTGTTAGTTATCTTAATATCTTTAGTTTGTGACCTGCAATAATTTTGAGAACTTTTTTAAAGCTATATGTTTAAACAGATTGTTGTGTATGGCATATTCTCAACTTTTTCTTATTGGTCTGTTTCTGTTCCTACATGAAAGCACATCTGCTAATGATGCAACCTTCCACCTGCAGCACTGGTCAATTCTGGAGAAGATGCTTTTTGTGTCATCCACAATGCATCTGGCCATCTCTATACCACTTACATGCAGTCCCTTTACACTGAACTCATTACTAATGAATTTATTAGACAACTAATGCATTACAAACAATACAGCTGATGTTTTAAATTCTGTGCAAATTTGCAAATATGAATGTAAAAAATCTCAGACACTAAGCAACATTTTGCTGTGTATGACTAAGTAACTGAAAAGCTGCTTTTAGATGTATTCTTGTAAGGTTTCAAAGCAACCAACAAGACTAAGCTATTACACAGCAGGAAGTGGTTCATGGCTGTATGGCAGGAATTCCCAACCTCCAGTCCACAGTCCTGGTCCGGTCCATGAATCAATATATTGATTAAAAATATTTATTAAAATATATAAATATAATCTAAAAACAACCTCCCTGTCTCGCGCTACATGAGTACATCACTCTAAAACGTAGCATGCACCAGCGACGCAAGCTAACCTTTGGACAATACAATTTCCTGGAGATGTTTTACAGAAACAAGGCAAACAAATAATAAGCAGAAAAAAAGAAATTGCAATGACCTTATATTTTGTTACTGGGACCTCAGTGCCTCTGGGGGTCCATAAATATATTTTCAAGCATGAAACTGGTTCCTGGTAAAAATGGTCGGAGAGCGCTGGTGTAAAGGACACACAGCTGAAGCACGAACCACATTATATACTCCAGGCACTCGATAACCAGTTTGGGATCTTGACAGCTGTTTGTTGATTGTAGTTCTAAAGCCACATGGGACAGCCATGGCTCTAGAGTCAGGACAAAACTTGGATAAATTTGAGATACCCTTCAAGAGTGTGTGTTTTTGTGAGTGTGTGGGTCAGACACATAATACTAATGACATAATGAGGATACAAGCACTACAGCAGACCAATACTTTGATCTAACCATCTGGCATGGAGAAACTTGGGCCAGACTGTGCAGCAACCAAATGCATAACACACACATATGTTGGATCACTACACACTACACACCATGGGTTAATAAATGTTCCGCATTATTCAAACTTGTTGTATTATCAATTATGCAGTGTTTAATTGTATTTTATTAACAGACACAGTAATGATTTAAGTAATTAGTAAAGGGTTGACATGAATTTCCCAAGTTATTTAACTTGTTTGATATTAAAATCCCATATTCCAATTATGTTCCAATTTCACTCCAATTATTTGGGAGCGGCGCGGTGGCGCAGTAGTAAGCATTGTTCTCACAGCCAGAATGTCGATTCCCGGATACTGGGTTTTTCTGTGTGTTTTTCTGCACATAGTTTGCATGTTCTACACGCGCTTATATGGGTTTTCATCAAAAAAGATTTTATAAAATTGTGGTAAAAGTTGCTGTCAAAATGTTTTAGTTCCACTTTTTTGACGGCAAGCAAACTAGTCTAAACGCAGCCTTTGCTCTATCGCGCTTTCCGCGGGTTCTCTGGGTTCTCTTTCTTTCTCTCAACTCCAAGAATAGTACTGGTTCTGTCCTGGTTCTGTCCAACTGGTTCAGTTCTGGTTTAGCCCTGGTTTAGTCTGTATGCAGCGCAAAAGTCCAGCAACTCAATCAATGTTTCTTCTGAGAAATTCCCTTCTACACCACTGCTAAATGCGCCTTATAATCCAGTGCGCCTGTTATAAGTTGTTGCTGTATTTATTCACAGTTAAATTAAACTGTTTCTTAATGTATTGATTGCCTTTTGAATAAAATAAAACGCATATGGTCAAAGCACTGAAGTTAATATCTATTTCATACACCCAAAATGATAAATGGATGCATTGGGGCGTGTGCAGTTTAATATTTATGCCCTGTAAATTTCTGATTACAAGCAGCTGTGTATACAGGAGACTGGTACAAATTTAAAAAAAAAAAAAAAAGTTCCATGGATGTGTGGTGGATGTAATGGTCAGGTGATCCTATTCTTCTGTCCATATACCAAAGATTAAAATTCTATTTCAGCATTTTTACAGGCTCATATTTCCATTATTTGTCAATTTCTATTTGGATTATGCATTATTTAATGCTAGAATAAAAACATTTCAGTGTCTGAAATTTACACAGAACATACCACACTGAATCAAACATGAAATCTTAGTCTGGCAAATTATCCCCAGCTGATCAGCTGACCCCAGTCGGCCCTTCAAAGCACACAAATTGTAGTTCTGGTTCGAGTAACCTAAACACATATAAAAAAGCCTACACCTTTGGTGATTTTGTGGCTTGTCTTTCAATGAGTATTCAATTAATAATTAACAGACATCAGTGTCACTTTACACAACTGTTTAAGATGGAGAAAGCTTCAGACACTCGCACTAATACACACAGGCCTTCTTGCACATGGATGTAAACACACTTAAAAGGTAAGCACAGGGCTGTTGCTAGTAGAAAGAAAGCTGGGGACAGTTATAGGGACCTCCACTGCCCATGGGGCCTCACAATATCCAGCAGTTATACTATATAGGTCCCAGTTCTGTGAATAATTCTAATATGTATATTAGTTGTATGCCAGAGGTTTTAATAAAGACCACAGTAACATGCAAATTTGATGAAAGAAGAATTCCACAATTTCCTAATCTTTTCCTAATCTTCTACCAATCTAGAACTGGAATAGAAGGAGAAAACTAAATGAAAATTGATCAAACCCTAAATCAGGGTAAATTTAAAGAAAAGAAAGAGAGGAAGCGCTTCTGTATTCCATTCGATCAAATCTTAATCAAACTCAAAAATCAAAAAAAGTCAAACAGCTTAGTGTAGCTTATTGTCATGCTGATCGAAAGAGTGGTACCGTAGCAAAAGTTGTTTATTAGCTCATTTCGGATTTAAGTCAAAAGTTTCATTTAGATTTCAGTTCAAATCTGAATATGATTACATTACTTCATCTTCTAACCTGCTTATTTCCTTAATTAAGGGTCAGGGGGGTCTGCTAGAGCCTATCCCAGTGCACATAGGGGTGAAAGGCAGTGGTAGTATTTCCCCTAAAGAGCGAGGTGAAAATGGGTACTTCTATGGCGCCGCTGAGGTGCTGTCTATTGTCCAGTGAAACAAGTTTCTTGGCTGGCAAGTCAAGGTTTAGTTTAGCCACAGCAACATCCACCAGTTCTTGCATCCATCACCTGTCCCACACCTGAAATTATACAGACAGGTGTGTGGCTTTCCTAATCAATTCCAATCAGTATAATCAAACACAGCTGGACTCAAATGAAGGTGTAGAACCATCTCAAGGATGATCAGAAGAAATGGACAGCACCCGAGTTAAATATTTGATTGTTACATCAAATACTTTAAAATACTTACAATTTTTAATAAATCAACAAAAATGTCAACAAGTGTTTTTCTGTCAATATTGGGTGCTGTGTCTACATTCATGAGGGGGAAAATGAACTGCAATAGAAGTGACTGCAATATAACAAATCGTGAAAAAATTAAGAAGGTCTGAATACTTTATATACACACTGTAGGAACAAACATAATGTAACGGTGTAGAAGAAATATGAGGCAGAACTATGGGTGCACAATTTAATGCAGAAGCACTTGCCACAGATACAAAAGTTCCAGAATGAACAGAATAACAGAATTACCCGATAGCGTCCTCACAGAGTAAACACGTTAAACAATTATCTTCGCCGCAGTTAATGTGTCACTTCCTTAAATAGGCTACAGGTGAGGGGAGGGCATAGCCCATTTCTTTACATTACCTGGCGAACAAAGGACCTAGGACACAAAACAGACCAGCAAAACAAGGACAGGCGAGGAAAGGAAACACTAACAAAACAGTGCCAGAGAATTTGTTGCAGGTTAACAGAGCCAAAAATCTTCCCACCCATCCCCAAAAACACCAACCATGCCCAGCCCACACCACACATGTGCCTTGTATGTCTTTTGATATCAGCCCAACATTTGATAAGTTATACTAAAAGGTTGTGTCAGGATGAACAGACATGTCCATGTCAGCATTTTACAAAAAAAAAAACACCATGGTACATTAGTGTTATGATACACTACCTGGTTTGATTTACATGAAGCAAACACTGTCATGCACTAACATCTGTTATGCAGCTTGGGTCATTATGCATATTAGTCATGCATCAGCATAATGCTATTACTGACTGCACAATACTATTAAGCCTGACAGCTATCATATTCCCACGGCATTTGCTTATTTATCTCAAGCTTGTTTTTTAGATTAGATTAGATTACTTTTATTTATATTTGGCAGTCAAAACTCTATAGATCAGACCACACTGTATGTTAAAATAGCTCTTTAACAAGCTTTTAGCACTATGACACTATAACAAAGCCATGTTTATGCCATGCTTGCTTAATATAATCAGTGATTGGGAATGTGCGAGAGGAAAGACCCAGTTTTCGACAGGCAAGTTGGTGTGATCCTGTCAGATCAGAAGTGTGAGCAGGCTTTCTGCAGGCGGGTGTATGTACTGCCTCAGTATGGATAATGTGATCTCTGCTGGAAATCCGAGTTTATCCCCTTTATGATTCTCTTTGAAATCAACTGCAGAATTTAGTGAGAGCATATCCTGTGGCAAGAGGACTCTCTGCAGCATTTTGTAATGACATATGGTCATCAGAAAGAGAGAGAAAGCGAGAAAAGCAAACACAAGTGCTTATCTGTATCACGGATTGATGACTAATTATTTTCAGTGAAAAATGGTCTATAGGAAATAAAGCATGCAATGTGATTTAAAATAAAATTTAGTTTGAAATAACAGTTTATATTATCATTTATGGTATTGCTGCTAAGAGCTAATGGAGGTGACACTACAGTCCCACTTCCTCTGGACATCTTGTGTCTTGGTGCTGCCCACAGAACCCCCTGAAGCAGACTATGAACACATGCAAGTGGGGGTCATTGATGCTTCCTGAACAGGAGAAAAAGGCGGCTCCTTCAGCTATACTACTATTGTAGGGGTCCAAATCATATGTGCTCTTCCTGCCCCATGAAACCTGCCTGTCTACACTCAGTGTCAGCTGAAATGTGTTTGCTGGTGTCAGTACAGCTGCAATTTAATCATGTTTCTCATCTCTTCTCTAGCTTACTGGATTCAGACAAGGCGTTAAACTTAATAGATGGAATAGTGCAGTGAACAATATGTATTTTGGACATTGACAGTCACTCCATTGGTAATGGCATCTCCCGGCCAAATGTCCTGCAGGTTTGTTTTAGTTCTGTATGCTTAGAGTTTTTTTTTTATCTGTTTTGTTTAAATTTGTTCTGCTTCTGCTTCCATAGAAATTTTTTTTTAATTATTAGTCTAGATTTGTATGTTTTTTCCTTGGTTCTGGTTTACTCTCCCCCTTTCAAGCGTGTTTGTCTGCTTTTTTTTTTTGTGGCTCTGTATTCTAGGGATTCGCCCTTGGGAACGCCTGGGGACATTCATCAAGGGAGAAGTACTGTTACACCCCTCCCCTCTGTCACAGACCTATGTCCAGCGGCGGTTTCATTTGTTGTAAGATCATCGCTGTGTTTCTGTTTACGCATAAGTTTGCATAAGTTTAGTCCTGCATGCATTCGCTTCTGAATTCATGTCTTGTTCAGGTTCTTGTGTCTGTTTGATTCCAGTATTATCACACTATATCTAGTTTTGTTTAGTACCAAGGATTTTTTTTTTTACAATAAACCGCCAATCCTGCATTTGGGTGAATTATTCATGTCTGGCTTCACAGCCCTAGTTCACCATTATGACACTTATCTCCCAGGCTCAAAGAACGCCAAAGCCGTTTTGACCCTGCAGAACTTATTAAGTACCCAAATCCAATCATTAACCCTGAAGTGGTTTTCAGTGGTACTCTGGAACATTGACGATGACATTCGGGCTAGGGAGTGTTCACCGGGCAAGCTTTTTGTATCTTCACAGTTCCAACAATGCCTGATAACATGGGGCCACACCTTCCTCAGCACTGCGCACCCTGGAATCAATTGCACCCACAATCTGGAAGCCAGGAGTTTTTGGTGGCCTCACTGTTGACCAGACATGGAGTGATTTGTAAATGACTGTGCATTGTGCACCCAGTCCAAGACCCCATAACATCTCCCAGAAGGCCTTCTGCAGCCTTTCCCCCCGATCACCGACCTCCCACCATCACAGGGGCACACCACAATCCTGACCAATATCCATTTTCCAAGGCTTGTCATTTGGTACCTCTCAAAGGTCTTCCCACTGCCTCTGAATCAGCCACTCAAATATTCAACCACATATTTCGCATTTATGTCCTACCTGAAGATATCATGTCCGACTGGGGCCCCCAGTTTACTTCCAAGGTCTGGATTCAATTCTGTAGAAGGCTGGACATTAACATAACAAACCGCCGTCGACACATCCTACTTATCAACCGGGTAATTTAGTGGTAGCCTAGTGGTTAAGATGTTGGACTAGTACCAGAAAGACTGGTGTTCGATTCCCACCTCCACCAAGCAACTACTGTGGGCCCTTGAGCAAGGTCCTTTACCCACAATTGCTCAGTTG
>JAOTRA010059405.1:0-16444 GCA_026260255.1 Pseudolaguvia tuberculata | reverse complement strand
GTGTTGCTCTGAGATGGACTGGCGACCCGTCCAGGGTGTACCCCCGCCTCTCGCCCTATGTGTGCTGGGATAGGCGCGGCAGACCCCTGTGACCCCGGATTCGGGAATAAGCGGGTAAGAAGATGAATGAATGAATGAATGAATGAATGAGTAACATCATTAAATTGGCTTTGCAGTGACATCATGTAATTCCAGTTGACATCACAGCCATGTCTACTAAAAATGAGGTCTTAAAGGTTATCATTATACTAATATGTGACAAAACACTGAGCATAGTAAAGGATAGTGCATGATTCTTATTATAGTGACTTCATGTGATATCCTGTGACTTCTCTGCCACCCAAAATGGACAGTCGAATCAATATGTCCATATCATGTATAAGCTTCTTTTTTTGGGATATTTTATAATAATTGATCTGTTATTAATCCTCTTTTTTTCCATTGGTGCATGTCCAGTGAATTTCATGTTTAATGGCAAGAAAGTACGTGTTTTGGGCCGTTTTCCTCTCCGGAATCCCTGGTGGGAGATCTCATGCAGTGCCAAGCAACACGCCCGTAAACTTGTGGTCAATGGCTTCCCAGGCTACAAACTTCGAACAGACCTGAAAAATGATGTCATATCTTTGTTCCTAAAGGAGTGTGGTGTGGATTGTAATTTTGTCATGGATTGGCTGGCAAATGACAAAACTGTGACCCTTCAAAACTTAGAGGAAAATTTGTGTGAATTCGCAAAGAGCAGCAAAGACAGAAAACAGGCTTCTGATTATGTCAGGATTCAGATTTCTAATTCAGGTATTAGAGGCATGTTGTTAAAATGTTTTCTTAGTTCTGTGCAACATCCATTTTCATTGTAATCTTCATTATTTTAAGAATATTTAGCAATTTTTTTTTAACATCTGCAAAACCACTTGTCATTTCTTTGTTTTGTTGTCATTAAATAGATGCAGCTTTTTATGTAAAGACTGCCATAGAGTATCCAAATATTATGAAACACTTGCCAACATTGCTGCCAGGGCACTTTTTAAAGTTGTTGGAAACAGGAAAAGCACAAGAGATGAAAAAGAAGAAGAGTGAACAGTCGGCTAACCCAGAGGAAGAAAGCATGAAGGATTCTCCTCAGAAATATAATACGGTTTCCTTATTAGCCAGACTGGAAGAGCTCATCAAGACTGAAGTGTGGAAGTTTGGATTTTCTCATGTGAGTAATAAAAACGTACAAATGATAGCAAAACTAATAGTTTTTCTGACACTGCATCACGTAAACACTGATTTTTGTAAGTTACATCCTGACATCGGGGCAATAACTAGTCAAGTATTTTTAACAGATTGTAAAGCATTTTCTCATCGTTCTTAGCAGCTGGAAAGGATCAAATTGTGGCGAATGAGCAAATAGTAAGAGAATAGTGTTAAAAAAACATGTATACAAACTATATATGTAAGTTAATGGCCACACCCACCAAAATGAGTCATAAAGTTGAAGCAATATAGAGAAACGTTATTTCATTTTAATGTATACTGCTCAGGGCAGTGCGGTGGCATAGCGGTTATCACGGTCACCTCACAACAAGAAAGTCTCAGGTTCGATTCCTGGGGATGCATGTTTGCATGTTCTCCCCGCGCTTGCGTGGGTTTCCTCCGGGCACTCCGGTTTCCTCACACAGCCCAAAAACGTACATTTGGTTGATTGGTGATTCTAAATTGGGAGTGTGTGAGTGGTTGTTGTTGTGGCCCTGAGATGGACAGGTGACCTGTCCATGGTCTACCCCTACCTCTCGCACTTGGTACGCTGGGATAGGCTCTAGCAAGCCCCCGTGACCCTGAATTACGGAATAAGCGAGTAAGAAGATGAATGAATGAATGAATGAATGAATGAATGAATACTGCTGTCATATATAGTTGAAATGACAATAAAACTTTATTGACTTTGAACATGGATATGTGTCATGTCAAAATGCTCAGCAGAGTAACGCTATGACCACACCTATACAAAAATGGGCATCGTTAGTTTTAGCAAGTATAGTGGCATAGTGTAATTATCTCACAGAATTTTTATTTTGTTCCACATTTTGGCTAAAAAATGGTGGAAATTTTTTGAGACTCTTTGTAATTAATACTGTGTAAATCAAAGGTAGTAATTTCTTTCTTTTTTTCTTTCAGATTATGTGTGAAGAGTTGCATTTTGTCGGATGTGAGACTACGCTGAAAAACTTTGAGACCTCAGGGTTATACAAAAAACTGACTTTGTTGCAACAAAATGCTCTGAAAGTGTACGATATACTAAAATACAATTGTAGACAGAATGGCCACACTTACATGGAACAGAAACTTCTGAACAAATTGGGGAAAATGCCAGAAGTAAGCAACCAGCAAGCTGTAGACTTTCTCTGTCATAATGGAGTGCTAATTTTAGAAAATGGTATGGTTGCTCTGAGAAATCTTTACATCTATGAGAAGAACATTGCTAAATGTCTTAAAGGGATAATAGAGGGCGAGCCCTGGATAATTGATTTGGACATAGAGAAGGTTCTGACAGATCGGCTTGCTACAACCGCATGTTCTCCTGCCTCTGAAACAGAGGAAACACAGTCTGTTGGTGTAACACTTGACCCAGACCAGGTAAAAGCAGCAAAGATGATGTGTTGCAATCCTGTGACGATAATCAGTGGAAAGGGGGGCTGTGGCAAGACGACAGTGGTCAGTACCATCTTTAAAGCAGCCATGGAGCAGCAGAAAAAGAACAGATTGGATGATGACAGCATCTTTAAGGAAAGTCAGCAGAAAGAAAGTGACACAGAGGCAATTGAGGTTCTTCTTACTGCTCCCACAGGTAGAGCTGCAGCTCTACTGACCGAGAAAACATGCTTCACAGCTTATACCATGCATCAGGTTTGTATTGTGTTTTTAAGTTGCGTGAATAAACTGACATTATATTTTGTGATTTTGCCCATTAACCCAACAGAGCAAACCAATTTCATTTACAATAGATTTTTATTTATTCCCCAAATCCTTTAGTTGGATTTAGTTATTTATGTAGTGACTGAATTTTCCTTAATTCATTTTGCTTATGCTATAATATGCATATGCAGTGTTTTTCAATTTTCATTCATTCATTTTCTTACCCGCAAAATTCCCTAATTCGAGGTCACTGGTGTCTGCTGTAGCCTATCCCAGCGCACATTAGGTAAGAGGCAGGGTACATCCTGGACAGTATGCCAGTCCATTGCAGGGCACACATAGACAAACAACACACACACACACAGTAGTAGGGGTAGTCTAGTGGTTAAGGTGTTGGACTAATACCAGAAAGACTGGGGTTCGAATCCCACCTCCACTAAGCAACCAATGTGGGGCCCTTGATCAAGGCCCTTAACCCACAATTGCTCGAACGTAAAAAAAGAGATATAAGTCGCTCTGGATAAGAGCCAAATGCCAAACTGTATCCGTAACACAAACGCACATTCACGCCTATGGGCAATTTTGACTCACCAATCAACCTAACGTACATGTTTTTCTATTTAAATCTTTCAAAAGACACTCATTTAGAACACAGTTAATGAGTTATCTGAACCATTGAAGGATTAATACCACAATCCAGACTTGCAATTTAAAAAAAAATTGTTCTAATGAGAAAAAATTTAAATAGGCAAACCTGAATAATTGCTTATCAGGAAAATAGCCATGCAGGGACATGGGAGTGGAAGGAGTTTTTTAATTGTTAAAGAATGGTTATTCAATAACAAATAGGTTTATTCATAATACGTTATAAAATGATAAATGATTGATGAATGATTCTTAATAAGTTGAAAATGCATTATATACTGTATAAAATTATACTACTGGCTTGAATGCGTCATAGTATAAAGTTTTATTAACTGTTCAATACTTTCTTGGATTGTCCTTCTTTAGATCTTGTGGAGTTTCATGACTGCAAAAAAAGAGTCGAATGGAAGCCAGTTTAAATGGAAGTTTAACAAAGTCAGTGTACTGGTGGTGGATGAGGGAAGTCTTGTGTGCGTGAAGATCCTTTACTCCATCCTGATGATGCTAACCAAATATGCTCAGCTGAAAAAGTTTATAATTCTGGGTAAGGTCAAAACTGTATCTGAATTCTAATGCCATTGAATGCCTGTCAGGAGTTTTATGATATCTTGCTGTCTAATGATGTTGTGTAATAAATGTAGCTACAGTACAAATCCAAAAAGTCATGAATGCACTTTAATGCATCACATTTTGTGGGCTTCTTTTTTTGAAAAGGAGATATAAGGCAGTTGCCCAGCATTGAACCAGGAAATGTCCTCAGTGACCTCTTTACCAGTCTAAAGACGGTAAACTGGGCCATTGAAATGAGCACTAACCACCGTGCTGAATCAAAGCTCATTGTTGAAAATGCCTGCTTGTAAGTGTCTTTTGTATAATTTTAATGAAATAATACTTTAGCCCTACTTAAAATATTTATTTGATTTAAAAACTCTTTTGTTATTAGAATAGCAGATATGGGTGCTCGTCAAACGTTTTATCATCTGAACTATGATGCCACTGTGGAACTAAGCAAAACCGATCAGTTGCCATCACCTGAAAAGAGTTTCATTGAGATTCTTCTTCCAGAAAATCAAAGAGCTGATGGTATTTACAGTGATATAATCTGTTGAATTCTCTAAGGTTTATTCTGGCTTCTGGTCGGAGCATTATACGGTAGTCAACATAACGTTTTCTACTGTCATAAAAGCTCTTGAGAATTCTCTCCAAACTGTTGCTACAAATATGGAGGCCCACAGTTTTCTTGTTTTTGTTTGTCGTAGCATTACATAATTTATTCACTGGAACTAAGAGGCTCTTCCAGCACGACATTGACCCTGAGCTCCATTATCACATGCTGTTATTATTGGATAGTAGTCAAATAGTATATATGTAATGTAATGTAATGTGTGTGTGTGTGTGTGTGTGTATATATAACGTGTGTGTATATATGTGTTTTTCACAAACTACATAAATTTATTGTGCAATTTCTTTTTAAATCCCAGATCTTCAGAATTCCATAAAATTTTTGTTAAAAGGCCCAACCGCAGGGTTGAACGATGCTGCATCTTCCCAATTTATTGCTTTTAAAAGGTAAAATGTCTGTGGTTGACCAATCAACTGATTATTACATTTGTATGACCATATAGTAAAGGGTAGGTACATTTTAATTTTATTTGTTTAAAGACCAATCTAATATCCTTGATTGATCAATTATATCTGTTAATTAAGTGTTTGATGTTTGTCTACTCTGCTGTCTTTCTGTTAGCAAAGTGCCATCGAACCAACAGTCCAAATTCCCTTCTTTACCTTTTAACTTTGTTTATAACAGTGTTAGCTTTAGATAAATACATTTACAGACATAGAGAAATACTTTTACATTGCCAACTGAAAGGTCAACAAAAATGCAGCTTTATTACCCGTGTTGGGCATGTTACGTCCAAAACTAGCTGATGAAGTTACATTCTTATAAAAGCAACCAGTGAAAGTAAATTGTAAAGTAAATTATTCATTCATTTTACCTGCTTATTCCACATAGGGTGAGAGGCGGTGGGTACACCCTGGATGGGTCGTCAGTCCATCTCAGGGCAACACATAAACAACAATTCACACAAACATTCCCTCCTATGATTAGTTTAGAATCACCAATCCACCTAATCTGCATGTTTTTGGACTGTGGGAGGAAACCAGAGTACCCGGGAAAAACTCTGGGAGAATATGCAGACTCTGCACAGAAAGATCCCCGGCCCAGGAATCAAACCCAGGACATTCTTGTTGTGAAGCGACCATGCTATCCACTACGCCTACAATACCGCCCCACCCTGGGTTATTTAAATGTCCTCAATATTAAGTATATTCATTCATTCATTCATCTTCTTACCCACTTATTCTCGAATCCTGGGTCACGGGAGTTTGCTGCGCCTATCCCAGCCCACATAGGGCAAGAGGCGGGGGTACACCCTGGACGGGTCGCCAGTCCATCTCAGGGCAACACATAGACAAACAACCATTCACGCACACATTCACTCCTGTGGGTAAGTCTAAATTAAACAAAAACATTTAGACAAAACCTAATGTCTTTAGACTGGAAGGAAACCGGAGTACCCGGAGGAAACCCACGCAATCGCAGGGAGAACATGCAAACTCCGCACAGAAAGATCCAGGCCTGGGATTCGAACCCGGGACCTTCTTGTGAGACGACTGTGCTATCCACCGCCCCGCCCACTGAAAAATTGCCATCACTGATTATTATAGCAGTTTCTGAATGTTCTAAAACTTTCTCTTTTTTTGACAGGAATGAATGTGCTCTAATTAATGAGCTTTGCTGCCAGCATTATTCTAAACACCCCACTAAGTAAGTTAGCATTATTACAGCCATTGTGTTAAAAAGTTTTAATTTATCTTTGGCATATGAAACATGTGGGTTTATTTAATCAGACCGCAACATTCCATCATTACTCCTCAGGACTCATCAAAAAAAAAAGAACTTTCAGATTGGCGATAAAGTATGCTGCACAAGGAATGGCTATGTGACCGAAAAAGACGAAGAAGATAAAGCCAAAGCCACAGCAAAAGAGGGTGATATGGAACAAAGCAAAATTAAAAAAGAAAGACTGTGCAATGGGGAAATTTTCTTTATTACACAGGTATTAAAAATATTTTCTAAAGTGATCCCGATTCTGGGGTTCTTAATCTACACTTTTGTTCTAATTTATCTGCTGTGTGTTTTTTTTGGAGTCTACTAATTGAACCACAAACTGTCTTTGACTTGGAATTATAGGATGTGACTACCGAACTGATTGGAAAGAAGCACAGTAAACGGAGATACCTGACTCTAGATAATAAGCAAGGCAAAATATTGACTGTGGATTACAGAGAGCTAATGAGAGAGTGTAAACTGCAACATGCCTGGGCTCGAACCATTCACACCTTTCAGGTGCACCTCACTTACACTCTTTGGCAAAGTGCTTCTTTTACACTTGAGAAAACTGTGTGTGTGTCATCCTTATGATCCTGTATGAGCCATTCAACTTATATAGATGTAAAATAAGTCATGCGGATTAAATACTTCAATAGACAAAAAAGAATAAAATCAACAAAAAGACTAGACTTTAAAGAGTTAAAAATAATCATTCATTATTACCAAAAAAATATGCATTTGCTTTAAGTGCTTATCTTTAGTGACAGAGTATACACTTGAAACAGTAGGCAGGAAGTCTTTTATTACCATGATTTTCTCTTGGCAGGGTTCAGAGGAAAAAACTATTGTGTTTGTTCTTGCCTATGCCAAACATCAAACTTGGAAACATGTTTACACCGCAGTCACACGGGGTCAAAGCCGTGTGTATGTCATAGCCAAACAAGGCGCACTTAAAAAAGCCATTCAAGGACACGTCATCAGACGCAACACACGTCTGAAAGGCCATGTCATAGACATGCTCCAAAATTTGCAAAGAACGAATACCGGTATTCTCGTTCAGGCAAATCTGTTTGAATTCAACACACCAAAGCAAGGTCCTTATCATGGGCCAGCATCATGCTCTGGTTTATCCCAAGCATGCCCTGAAATAATTTCAAAGAATGCTCATTTGAACAACCCGACTAATGGTGGTAATTGGCTTGGAGACTTCTTTTCCTCCAAGTCAAAGAGTCCGTGTAAGCGAGAGAGCATTACAGACAACTGCACCGTGGCATCTAAAAGAATAAAGGTAAGAATACATTCACATCTTATTAAAAATGGAACAAAGTATGACTTAAACATTTCCTGGGCCAGGGATTTTTCTGTGTGGAGTCTGCATGTTCTCCCCATGCTTGCGTAGGTTTCCTCCAGGTGCTCTGGTTTCTTCACACAGTCCAAAAACATGTACATTAGGTTGATTCTAAATTGCCCATTGTAGTGAATGTAGTGTATGACTGGTTGTTTGTCTGGCCCTGTGACGGACTGGCGATCTGTCCAGGGTGTACACCTACCTCTTGTCCTATGTGCGTTGGGATCGACTCCAACAAACCCCCGTGGCCCCGAATTAGGGAATAAGCGGGTAAGAGGATGAATGAATGACTGAATGATAACTTAAACATTAGAGGAGATTATGAAATTTGCTTTTCCCTGTGTATCATTAATAAATCATATTTATTGCAAAACACATTTATTGAGCAGAATTAGGGAATAAGCGGGTAAGAAGGTCTCCTAGCATGTTTGACTTCATGGACAGAAGTTCAGATGCAGTTACATCACAGATCTATGTGATGTAACTGCATCACATAGAACTTGGGGGGGGGGGGGGGGGGACGGGAGAGAGATTATTATTAATCATTTGTTATAACTCTTGGGCATTTTTTACAGGATGACACACCACTAAGCAGCCCCCAGCTACAGTGCCTGTCTCCTAACATCACTCCCAGACAGCTTTTCCCTAAAGCCTCTCAGTC
This sequence comes from Pseudolaguvia tuberculata, assembly GCA_026260255.1. Classification (NCBI taxonomy): domain Eukaryota; kingdom Metazoa; phylum Chordata; class Actinopteri; order Siluriformes; family Sisoridae; genus Pseudolaguvia; species Pseudolaguvia tuberculata. Next base: position 7,999 of record JAOTRA010059405.1, on the reverse strand, counting down.
AATCCAGGACCAGTGATTTCACACACAGTGTGAAACAATGTTTCATAATATTCATGACAATTTTAGTTATTTGAAGAAAACATTCTTTAGTTTGGCTTTTATTCTAGGCAGATTATGGTGATTGTAGCAGTTCCTTGTGTTTACGTTTTTCGCATTACAATCAAAAATGTACAAATCATGATCTTTAATGTTTTTTAATTTACCTTTACTGCATTTGACAGACACCCTTGTGCACTGGGAACTTTGGTGGTGCTTGGAATCAACCCTCGTTTCCAATTTTCACTCAAACACCTTTTAACCACTACTACTAGTATTACCCCTTTCCCAATGCAGTTACAGTTTGGCATCTTATCCAGAGACACTTACATTTGGTCTTTTTTTTTTTTTTTTTACAACTGAGCAATTGTGGGTTAAGGGCCTTGCTCAAGGACCCACAGTGATTGCTTGGTGGAGGTAGGATTCGAACGCAAGTCTTTCTGGTATTAGTCCAACACCTTAACCACTGGGCTACCACTTCCCAATGCACAATTTGTTTCTGCAGTTTAAATGGAAAGTTAATTATGATTCTTTTATTTTATCTGCTTTGTATTGTGTTTGTAAATCAAGACTAACATACACTATAATACAGATCTTGTGATTGTGTGCTTAACACTCAGTTATGCTACATTAACTTTATGCAAACACGTGCAGAGCATTAATAATTAACCAGTAACATTTCTCATGCTGTATATATTGTGCAACAGGTCGAGTATGGCTAATTAGGGGTGATTCTCTAGAATCTTGTAGGATTGTAAGATTTATTTTACTTCTATTCATAAGGTGTTGAGATTTTCATTGGGTGTGATGAGGATGGACAGGATTAGAAATGGGTTTATTAGAGGGACGGCGCACGTAGGATGTTTTGGAGACAAGGTGAGGGAGGCTAGGTTGAGATGGTTTGGACATGTGCAGAGGAGGGACATGCAGTATATTGGTAGAAGAATGCTGAGGATGGGGGTGCTGGACAGGAGAAAAAGAGGAAGACCAAAGAGGAGGTTTATGGATGTGGTGAGGGAAGAAATGCAGGTAGTTGGGGTGAAAGAGGCAGATATAGAGGACAGGGTAGTGTGGAGAAGAGTGAGCCGCTGTGGCGACCGCTAACGGGAGCAGCTGAAAGGAGAAGAAGATTTTACTTTTATCCACATGATTTGTCTGGTTAAGAAGTTTTTAAATGTCAACAGATTTGATTGAATTGATTGCTCAACAAAAACATTGTTTATCCTGATTATGTAATGCATTCTAACATTATTACATCAAACATGTATTAGAAGTTGTTTGTTGTCTCACTGTCTGTTAATAAACTTGTTATGAAACTTTTCTGGAACATCTGTAATTTGTAGTAAAATGTTTATTTATAGGAAATGTTATATTTTATTGGCGTTAAGGAATTATGCAAATTTAAGTACATAAATATTTGTGCCTATGTATCTACTGGGTAAATGTTGAATACAGCAGTGGTGACACTAAAAGGACTGGAAGATTTAAACTCATGTTGAAATTAAAATGATACAGTGGACCAAAATGGCAGCCTAAATCATCAGTAACTGAGAAAACTCCACACTGGACTTCAAGCAACATGGATCCTGTGCATCTTTACTCTTCCTTCAGTCTCTGGGACCTGGATTTTCAAAAGAAATGCAAAATTTATTTTCATATGAAAAGAAGACTTTGGACCACTGAGCAACAGTCCACTTCTTTTTCACTACAGTCTACAGGTAAGACACTTCTGACACTATCTCTAAGATTCATCTGTGTGTAGTGGCTCCAGCATTAGTCCACTTCTATTGAAGTTCTTGAATTGACTTTGCCTGGCAACCCTTTCAAGGCTGTGGTTAAACCTTTTGCTGGGGCACCTTTTCCAACCACACTTTTAACTTCTACTCAACTTTCTGTGAATGTCTTCTATTGTGAGACACTGGATCTATATGCCTTAATCATCAACATTTTTTAAATAAAGGACCGAAATATTTCACTCCATGTGACGTAGTGGTTAGCACGCCTCACAACAAGAAAGTCCCAGGTTCAATTCCTGGGCCAGGGATCTTTCTGTGCTGAGTTTGCATGCTTTCCCCATGCTTGTGTGGGTTTCCTCCCACAGTCTAAAAACATGTATATTAGGTTGATTGAAGAGTCTTGCCCATAGAAGTGTGTGTGTGTGTGTGTGTGTGTGTGTGTGTGTGTGTGTGTGTGTGTGTGTGTGTGTGTGTCCGTGCCCTGTGATGAACTGGCGACCTGTCCGGGGTGTATTCCTGCATTTATCCCTAATTGCGCTGGGATAGGCTCAAGCAAACCACAGTGATCCCGAATGATGAAATAAGCAGGTAAGAAGATTAATGAATGTTTCACTTTTTAAGTGTCAGTCTAATACCCTAACCACCAAGCCCCATAGCTGGACCTGTGTTCTGATACCAACCTTCCAAGGTGGGATATACGAACAAACACTATGTTGTACGATTTATAACCATATACATTTCAAACAAAACTGGGATTTATTTGGAATTTAATTATTATTTTAATTACTCTATCTTAGCTAAGTTTTAAGCCCCACCAAGACACATGCTGTGGGTCCAAGAATTTAACCTCCAATTACTCAACTGCACAAAAAAAGGATAGCAGTGAATGTGTGTGGCCCTGTGATGGACTGGCAAACTGTCCAGAGTGTATCCTGCCTCCAGCCCTATGTTAGCTGGGATAGGCACCAGAGGACCCCCGTGACCCAGAATTAGGGAATAAATGGGTAAGAAGATGAATGAATGAATGAATGAATGCTACAAATGTAAAGGCTGCAAATTGCGTCAGTAAACCGAAGCAATTTGTAGTCTAAGCTTGCTGCTGTTTTACAGCAAGGAAAACAGAATCATGTCTGGGAACAAATTAATTGTGATTAATCTTAAACTCGATCTTCAATAGAAATATATTATATGGTACAGAGCCGCATATCGAATCGAATCACTGGAAACGGAGACAACATTCCAGTGCGTGTAGAGTTGCATTTGTCCATTCAGGGCCGCCGTACTTTGAACAGGACAGTCAGAACTCAGAGTACTCTAAACACGTGATTATTTTCGCCCATTGAACAGCTTTAACGTGATTGGTCTTGACTCCCGTGACGCGATGGTGACCACACACAACCAGGAAGTAAATTCGGTTGAGTTATGTTTGTTTGATGATAACTTCTATAATAATTTCTTTGCAATTTATTGTTGATAATCATGTCTAATCGAAATCCAGGAATTAATCTGGGTAAGTGTTTGAATCAGTCTGTGGTTATTATTTTTCCCTATTTATGAATATTAATTCGGGTTGCACATGGAGATTTATTCCAAAAAAGTTGGGACACTGTACTAACTGAATACAAACAGAATACAATGAAGCGGAAGTTGCAAATTTCGATATTTTGTTCAGAATAAAATATAGATAACATATCAAATGTTGAAAGTGAGACATTTTGAAATGTATTTCACGAGAGCTACACATTCCAAAAAAGTGTGTAGCAAAAAGGGACATGTAGGGACATGTAGGAATAAGCGGCCGGAAAAGTTAAATGTACATATAAGAATCAGCTGGAGGACCAATTTGCAACTTATTAGGCCAATTGGCAACATGATTGGCTATACAAAGAGCCTAATAGCATAATATCATCATACGATTCAGAGACTCTGGAACAAACTCTGTGTGTAAGGGTCAAGGCTGGAAGACCATACTGGATGCCCGTGATGGGCCCTTAGATGGCACTGTATCACATACAGGAATGCTACTGTATGGAAAGTGGTAGCCTAGTGGTTATGGTGTTGGACTAATACAGGAGATGCCAGACCCCATAATGCATCAATTACAACATGATGACTGCGTAGGAGAAGGATCCGGGTACTGAAATTAACAGCCTGCAGTCCAGATCGTTCACCCATAGAAAACATTTGGCGCATCATAAAGAGGAAGATGTGACAAAGAAGATCTAAGACAGTTAAACAACTCGAAGCCTGTATTAGACAAGAATGGGATAACATTCCTATTCCTAAACGTCTCCAGACATTTGCAGACTTTTATAAAGAGAAGAAGGGATTCCATACAGTGGTAAACATGGCCGGCCTTGACCCAACTTTTTTGAGATGTGTTGATGCAATTATTATAAAATTATACTTGTTTATTTCATACAGCGGAACAGTATATACAGCTATATATCATTTCATTAACAGATCTGGAGTGGGTGTCAAAGGTCAGAGTGAACACACAGGCTGTGCTGAAAAGAGCCCAACAAATTCAGTGCCGTAAGGTTGCCAAGAAAGAATGGCAGGTTGGGGAATGTTAACTACAAAAATATAATTAGTGCTTGTGTGGAAGCTTGTGACCTTAAAGAATAATTCTTTATAGGCTGCCTGGCTGTTGAAGGCTGTGACCTGCATTGACTTGACCACACTTTCTGGTGATGACACACCGTCTAACGTCCATCGATTGTGTATGAAGGCCATTCAGCCGATCCGCGTTGACTTGCTGCAGAGCATAGACATGCATGACAAAGGTTTTTTTTTCTTATTTGGATTATCTACGTCTAATATTTAAATTTGTTTGATAATCGCAGTGCGGTGGCATAGTGGTTAGCATGGTCACCAAACAACAAGAAGGTCCTGGGTTCGATTCTTAAGGCAAGGAATCTTTCTGTGCGGAGTTTGCATGTTCTCTCTGTGCTTGCATGGGTTTTCTCCCACACTCCAAAAACATGTACGTTAGATTGATTGGTGTTTTTAAATTGCCGTCAGGAGTGAATGTGTGTGTTAGTGGTTGTTCGTCTATGTGTGCCTTGCGATGGACTGGCAACTTGTCCAGGGTGTACCCCTGCCACTCGCCCTATGTGCGCTGGGATAGCCACTAGCAATCTCCGAGAATAAGTGAGGAATGAAAAATCTTTTGTCCTTCGACTGCTCCCGTTAGCGTTTGCCACAGCAGGACACTCCTGTGCGGGGTTTTTACGCTAGAGGCCCTCCCTAACCCAACCCTCCCATTTATCCGAGCTTGGGACCAGCACTAAGGCTGCACGAGACCTTCTTGTTGTGCGGGGACCGTGCTAACCACTACGCCATCGTGCCGCCTCAATGAATGAATGAATGAATGAATGATCATCTAAAAAAAAAAAAAAAAAAAAAGGAATGCGCAAATAATTTTTCACAGCACTGTAAATCCTTTTTATAGTGTTCACTCATTTGCTTATCTTCTAACCTGCTTATTCCCTAATTCATATTCCTGGTGGTCTGATGGTGGAGCCTATCCCAGAGCACATATGGTGAATTGTAGAGGTACATCATGGACAGGTCACCAGTCCATTGCAGGGCACACATAGACAAACAACCACACACACACATTTTTATGGCCAGTTTAGATTCTATCGGAGTGCCTGGAGGAAACCCACGCAAAAGCGGGGAAAACATGCAATCTCTGCACAGAAAGATCCCCGGCCTGGGAATCGGACCTGGAACCATCTTGTTGTGAGGCGACCGTGCTAACCATTACGTCACAGGGCCGCCCAGATTTATTTCAGTTCATCTTAATTAGAGCATTGTCTATCTAGCAACAAGGTCCTGGGGAAACGTTGTCTCATTTTACAGTATACTGATCCGTCATATACGGTTGAAAGGACAAAAACTTCTTCGAGTTTGAAATTAAGACACAGAAACAGTATTTTAGGCCAGGGCCTCAGCTATTTTGACATTGATGAGAAGTTCATTCCACCACCTAAGAGCAAGATCAGAGAGTCCTAATAGCTACCTGGTAGCTTGACATTTACAGATGAATCCGCATATGAATCTGATCAATGGTTCATAATTTATACTACTTTAATAAATGCAGTTATGCTTTTGTCCACAGGAGGGAGTCAAAGCATTAACAAAATGACTACCTTCTTTGACCTACATTGGGATTTGGAAATAAGGGGACTTTGGGACGACACAGTGGCTTAGTGGTTAGCACATGATTCCTAGGCAGGAGTCTTTGTGTGTGGAGTTTAAATGTTCTCCCTGTGCTTCCGTGCTTTAACGTCAGGTTTTTACATTTCCTCCCCGAGGTCAAAACAAGAGAGAGAAGTATGAAGTGTGAAGACTCCATAAATATAGTTTGGGTGCTGGTATAGTGTTAATACACCAATAATAAATAAATAACAGAACTCAAACCCCCTGCGATGGACTGGCGACCTGTCCAGGGTATACCCCCGCCTCTCGCTCTATGTGCGCTGGGATAGGCACCAGCAGGCCCCTGTGACCCCGATTTAGGGAATAAGCGGGTAAGAAGATGAATGAATGAATGAATGAATGAATGAATGAACTCAAACCCCCTCCAACCCTTTGTGATTTACTAAAATCTGACCATTGACTATTGATATACGGACTAAAGGTCATGTACAGTATTTCAATATGTTGAATTAGATCATGTTGGGTAATATACTAGTTGCATTAGAGCCTCATTAATATTTTTTTTAACCATGATTGCCTGGTATCTGTAAAAGATCTTAAATTAAAGACTATGTTGAGGAAAACAGAAATAAGAACATATTTAGCTCAAAACCTCAGGATCATCAATAACACCGGACAGTGATAAAATGCAGTTATAATCCGAATAGAGACAGGTATGTCGACATTATATAATAAAGCTTACATTAATCCCCAGAATCATTTAAAACACCAGGTTAGCCAATTAACGAGCATCTACTTGCCTAATGAATCTGTAACACAATGACATCACCTGTGCTCTGATCTCTGTTAGAAACCAAGATGATCATTCATTCATTCATCTTCCTACCCGCTTATTCCCGAATCCGGGGTCACGGGGGTCTGCTGCGCCTATCCCAGGGCGAGAGGCGGGGGTACACCCTAGACAATCAACCACTCTCACACACACATTCACTCTTATGGACAATTTACAATCACCAATCCACCTCATCTGCATGTTGTTGGACTGTGGGAGGAAACCGGTGCACCCGGTGGAAACCCACACAAGCCCGGGGAGAACATGCAAACTCCGCACAGAAAGATCCCGGCCCGTGATTCAACCCCGAGACCTTCTTGTTGTGAGGCGACTGAGCTATCCACTACTCCACTGCGCGGCCCTAACATGATAATTCATGTTAACGTTACTCGAAAACTCAAGACGTCACTAACCACCTAAAGCCACTAGCTGTCTGTACACCACATTAAATGAAACTATTTACCCTTGTCGTTGTAGTTTATACCTCAATTTGGAGAGTTTCAATCTCTTGACTCGTGGAGAAAGGGGACCAGTGTACATTGCCAATGCTTATTTGAAGTAGCTTTTGAAGACATCTAGTAAACACAGACTTTCTGCATGATGTGAGAGAGTAAACTATAAACAGGCATAGGAAGTTCATTAACGCCTTTGTTCAGAGGCCATTCTTTTTCCTCCGTTTTATTGGTGGATAACATTATTTATACTTTCCTCTGCTTTACTGGAGTTGACTGTTGTAAATGTAGCTGTAAATTGAGCAGGCTCAAACCCTGGTTTGAGTGTGGCTTAGATACTTTCCAGTTCTTTTGTTGTCTATCTTTCCAGTTTCATCTCGGTCTGTCCTCTAAATAAGGACCCAAAATATCTTTAAAAAAAAAAAATACAGGAGGAATTTATTTAAAACTGGGATGTTGGTGAGATTGAATGGTAATATAGGTGAGAGCAGGTCTGCATGACCCTTTTCCTGAATCTGAATTTATAGCTGCGCTGTATCTGCAGAACTTTTTGCTTAAATATGCATCATGTGTCTGTGTGTTGAACAGGTATCACAACAGCTGCAGTGTGTGTTTATCCATCACGTGTGACTGATGCGGTGACATCTTTGAAAGCAGCCAACTCCAATTTACCTGTTGCCTCTGGTAAGATTCTAAGACTTAAATATGTGTGTGTGTGTGTGTGTGTGTGTGTGTGTGTGTGTGTGTGTGTGTGTGTGTGTGTGTGTGTGTGTGTG
>JAOTRA010059391.1:0-16445 GCA_026260255.1 Pseudolaguvia tuberculata | reverse complement strand
TATCATGTATCATATAAATACTCATATATATATATATATATATATATATACATATACAATCAAAAATGTATGTCCATTATGCCCATCCTTACACAGCTATACGCATCCTACTACTGTATACTGTATACCATACTATATATTCCCATTTATAAATAATATATCTTACATACTACAGCACCTTCTATACATTATTCACTCTCACCTTTGTAATTATTATGAACCTCATACCCATATTGATTGTACTGCAATTTGTTGTAAATTGGTTATTTATGCACTAATGGTTAACCAGTACCTTAAGTAAGTTGAACCTAATACAAATGAATATTTCAATATTTCAACAACTCCTTTGACATTTAAGAAACTATAGAATACAATGGTGTGTATAACATATTCAGTTTCCTCCAGAACTGGAAGAGAAACAATGTCAAATTAACTTATTAGAACACATAATATCTTCTCTAATTAATATATAGTTCCAAAAATATTCACTTGTAAAGCTCTTAAATACTCATCAATTTTTAAAGGGAGATTACCAGACAACAAGGTTGCAAAGCTAATTATGAGGCAAGGCAAACAAGCAGGAAACATATCCCCACTTTAACATTCTTAAACCATAGAGGGAGGCAGTACTAGCTGAACTGGTGGTTTTGAACATCAAAGGGAATAACAGAGATTATAAGAAACCTGAAGACACACTGCTCTCAGAATTAAACACTTTTCTGCCTCGTCAGTCAATTCAGTTTTAATTACCTCTAGGAAAATGTTTATAGGTAAACTATATTTGTTATGTTAAGAGAGGAAAAGCTATGAGTCATTTTTCTGCTCATAGTGTCAGTGTGAAGTAGTCACTAGCAAACTATTTCTAAACTATGGGTAAATATCAATCGTCATTTGCAGTACCTCCTGTGACCCTAGTACATATTTTTTTATTTCTTTATTTACATGTCGAAGAAAACTTATGAAATGATACAGGAGTCATAAATTGTATACTATATAGAAAATAACATAAGAAAATGTAACACAGAAACCAATAATGTTTTTTTATATTGCATTGCAATATTGGTTTTCCTTTTGCTCCTTTTTTGTGAGCTGATAAGAATGCTGATGTTAAGCGTTGTGGGGATTTCTTAACATTGTGCCTTTATTCTAGTAAACTACACATTTTTCTGCCTCTGACAGAGACCAAACCTGTTTAACTTGCGTTCAGCCACCAATGTACATGACATACTATCCTCCTAATATTATGTGACTAAAGGAACTTTCTGCTGGAGATAACTAAATTAAGTTTCCTTTGCATTGAGGCTCCTGGTAAGGATGGAAGAGATTAAAGCAGTAAATAAGCAGACCTATATTTAGGCATATACATTTTTAAAAAATGACTCATTGCCTTCTGGGTGTAATTTGCACTGTTATTAGAACAGTATAGAAAAGAAATTACAAGTGCAGCATTAATGCGTTAGCGCTGTATTTTTGTATATCTGTGGATAAATTAATATTCTTGGGGCTACAATGTTTAGTTGGTATAAGGTCACATGAAAGATCAGGAGAGTACCCATGCAGTAACAGTAATGCAATTATAGATGGGAATGATCAGCTCAGGTAAAAGAGAGGCAATATCACTGTGTTGCTGAGTGACATTAGCAACATAATTTCTGTAAGAGCAGAGTAGGAGGGTTCAGAAAATAATATTCCTGAGTAGCTTAATGTTTCCAGATAACTATTGTAACATACACTTTTGCTGTTCTCTACTTGTATTTGTTCTTAGTGTTTAATAAAGTAATAGCTTACGGCTGAGTAAAACCACTAGAAGTATAAGGAGTATAAATCTCCAGATATACAAATGCCCATCATTTCTAATTATTCAATGTAGTTCAGTTTAACTTTAGTTTAACCAGATATTTTTTTACCTACCAACAGCAAAAAAAAATCTCAATTAACTGTGACTTTGATAAAGATAAATTAATTAATGTGGTCTGATTATAAAGATTGTAAGAACTGTTTTAGTGGAGTTTCTAAAAACATATTCACAAAGCACAATGTAAACATTTTTTTAAATTAAAAATTTATAACAATATAATTTAGCATTCATATTTCATTATTAGAATTTAAGCATGCGGTTGAATCAATATATTAAGTACGTTTAAACTTAATCCACAAATATTACCATATTGCATGCTGAATGACACCATGATTCCCTTAGATGTGGAACAAAACTCATAAGAGAAAATGCTTTGTGGAATGCCATCATGTGTGTCTACCTGTTGCACCTTTGGAACTACATCAATTTGATAATATAGACCAATGGCAGTGTGTCAGAATAAAATGCAGGATAAAATGCCGACTCACACACTGTTCACAAACAAAGTGCTCACAGGCTTGCAGAAGCAACATCCTCTGTTTGGGGATTCATAGTTACATGTGTAACCCATCCAAGGAACTCATGCTTTGCCAAATGTTATGCGGAACAAATTGCCCATTATGCGATGGTGCTATCATGCACCGCAAACGAGAAGTCAGACAGATTTATTAAACCCATTAGCAAAGTAGGTAATAGGAATAAAATTTATTAAACAAAAGTCCAAAGTAACAAATGTCAAAATATCCTGCCACCTTTAAACGTTAATAATAAAGCACTAGAGGAAGCCATACTCCTTGTGGATTGCACTTCCAAGACTAGAAGGTTTATTACATTTGGCATAGGCCAAAGAAATTGTATTATTGAGTCAATTGATGATGGTCTACCTAAAACACAGGCACTGTATATTCGGGGCCCTGAAACACACCAGTAAATAGTCAGGTATGTCAAAGCCAAATTTCCTCCGAATAATCAGTGAAGGCCCAGGTACCAAACACACCACTATACTGTTAAATGTAAATTGTTCTGAGTTTGAGCCACTTTCCATGGGATCACAGAAAGAGCTTGTCCACCAGTCTGTACAAAGGGCACAATCACAAGCCCCTCATGGTGGATTACATTAGCGACCACTGCCCTGTTGTCCTTTCAAAATTGTAGCATTCCCTGAGCCTACGAGTGTTTTGAACCATAAAACAGAGTCAATGAGCTAAAAATAAGAATTTTAAGACAACAAAAGCCACAAAGCACCAGGATTATCTCTCTTCATAGCTCAGAAAAGCCAACAGTTAGCAGCAAGCCTCCTTTCTTGACACCTGGTTAGCTAGAATGATGAGAGTTTGAGCGTTGCTTCGATCCGGCGCGTATCTACGGGTGAGTGTGTTGAGTGGTCATTCTTACTTTCAGCTGTTGATTCCATGAAGAGCTTAAGGTGAAAAGCTGCATCTGCACATCAGATACAGCACCATGAACCTTGGAATAGACTTATCCATGTGTCACTTCCGAAGATACGAAGAAGACAAATGCACAAATCAGGAATTTTATACTCTTAGCTTGATATTTTCTTATATTTATCTCTTTCTGTTACCTCAATACAGCCTTAATCTGACTAAAATTTAATTGATATACATATTACACAGAGCCCTTCTGCTAAAGCACACAAAAGCTAAGCATGGTGTGTGGCAGTATTCTTATTCTAGCCGTTTAAGCCCCTCTGGGATAATTAGAGCTATGTTCACACTAAAAGGCTTATTGCTCAGATTTCTGATTTTTTTTTCAGATCACGTTTTTTATATAGCTTTTCATGTCGTTGTTTTCAAATGTGGCCAGTATCAGATTCTATCAGAAAAATAACCAAAAAATACACAGAAGTCAGCATTTGCATGTTATGTGCTTATGTTTATAAGTGTAGCGATGTGGCTGTAGGCAAATGAATAGAATTCATAATGCAGAGAAAAGGTAACAACAGTAACAACAGGTATCCAAGTATACAATCAAAGTCAATATCAGAAACGCTCAGTAAGGCCTAGGGCAACAATACTTCGCAATGGTCTTCAGAGAACCACCTGCTTATATAGGCGGACCTCACCCAAGATGGCCGACACAGGAAGTGGAAGCCTAGAACTCGGGCGAGGGTGCCCTCTGCAGGCGGTCCTCCAAAAACATAGTCCTTACAGTACCCCCCCTCTAGGAATGCCTCCTGGTGGTCTTCTAGGACGCCCCCTGGGGCGGGGAGCAGGAAGCTCAGGATGTTGGGCATGGAAGTTGCGAAGGAGCGAGGGGTCGAGGATGTCACTTGCTTGTACCCATTATTGTTCCTCCGGGCCATACCCTTCCCAGTCCACCAAGTATTGTAGGCTCCCCCGAATCCTCCTGGAGCTGAGGATCTCCCGCACGGTGTATGCCAGACCATCCTCCAACTCAATAGGGGCCGGTGGCTCCGGTTGCGGTTCGCTGGGATTTCCTCACATGGCTTCAACAGGGACACATGAAAAGATGAGTTAATCCGCATGTGATCAGGCAATTGGAGCTTGTAAGTTATCTCATTGAGTCTCTGTAAAATATTGAAGGGGCCGATGTACTTTGGGCTTAGCTTTTTACAGACCAACTTGAGCTTTAAATGTCGGGTTGACACCCACACCCTCTGGCCGGGTTGATAAGAAGGGGCCGGTCGACGGCGCTTGTCGGCATGTTGCTTTTGGGATCGTACCGCCTGGCGCAAGCGTACATGTGCCCCCTCCCAGGTGCGCGCACTGCGTCGGTACCAGTCTTCCGCCGATTGTACACAGGAGGGTTCTCCGGTCCAGGGGAACAAGGGTGGCTGGTACCCTAGTACACATTGAAACGGGGTCAGCCTCGTTGATGAGCGTTGAAGAGAATTCTGTGCGTATTCCGCCCACGGTAAGAACTCACTCCAAAGCTGCTGCTTGGTCGCGCAGTAAGACGTGAGGTATCGTCCCATTTCCTGGTTCATCCGCTCTGCTTGGCCATTTGACTGAGGGTGATAGCCTGAGGTGAGGCTTATGTTAATGTCTTGGCCCAGACTCTCGACGTGAATTGAGGACCTCCGTTCAGAAACGATGTTCTCTGATAATCCGTAGCCTCTGATGGGTAGGCAATGGGTGCAGCAAACCTTCAGGTAAATGCCTTGGCGTTTTTGACTGTGCGCAAGTCACGCAGGACTGGACAAACTTACCAACCTCCTCCTCCATTTGTGGCCACCAGTAGCGATTTCATAGTAATTCCAGGGTCCACCACGCCCCAGGGTGTCCTGTACTCAAGGAGGTATGTACCAATGTTATTAATCGTTGACGATAGTCAGAGGGGACAAAGGTCTTACCGGGTGATTTACTCCGAGGCGGAGGCAGGCGCTCACTGGTTTCCCCGATCTCTTCTGCCAAGTCCCACCACACCAGAGCCACGACCACACTTGGGTCAAGGATAGACCATCCTCGCGCCGACTAGAAAGGGCGTCAACTTTGCCGTTCTTCGATCCTGGCCTGTAAGTCACAGTAAAATTAAAGCATGTAAAAAACAAAGCCCACCTGGCTTGCCGGGCATTCAGACGATGCGCTCCCTTCACATACTCCAAATTTTTATGATCGGTAAGCACAGTAAAGGGATGCGCACTGCCCTCCAGCCAATGTCGCCACTCCAATAATGCCTCCTTCACCGCCAACAGCTCCTTTTTACCAACATCGTAATTGCATTCGGCCTGCGTGAGTTTCCTGAAAAAATACGCAAAGGGATGGAGCTTAGGCAGAGAATCGTGCCTCTGAGACAAAATCGCCCCAACCCCACAGTCACTAGCGTCGACTTGGAGCGACGGATCCGGGTGCTTGAGAGCGGGGGCAGAGGTAATTTTGTGTTTAAGGGCCGTAAATGCCTTTGCAGCGGCTTCTGTCCATCGCAGTTTGGTGGGCTTTCCCTTGAGTAAGGAGGTTAGTGGAGAGGCAGTGTCACTGAAATTTCTAATGAAACGCCTGTAAAAATTGGCAAACCCCAAAAAGCGTTGTAGGTCCTTAATGGTGCGTGGTGCGGGCCAATCTTGCACAGCCCGTACCCGCCCTGGTTCCATAGACACACCTGTTGTATTTTTTATGTAGCCTAAGAACTGTATTTCAGTGGTATGAAATGAGCATTTTTCAGCCTTGACGAATAGCTGATTGTCCAGCAACTTCTTCAGAACAGCCCGCATGTGCCCCTTGTGCTGGTCCTCATCCTGAGAATAAATCAAAATATCGTCAATATATGCGATGACACTAACATTGAGAAATTCTCGCAGCACATCATTAATAAAAGATTGGAAGACTGCATGGGCATAGCATAGGCCATAAGGCATAACCGAGTACTCGTAGTGGCCTTTAGGGGTGACAAAGGCAGTCTTCCATTCATCTCCTTTTCGGATGCCTACTAGATTGTAGGCACTGCGCAAGTCTAGTTTGGTGAAAACTCGGGCTTCTTTCAATTGCTCTAGAGCCAAAGGTACCAAAGGTAACGGGTAGTGATTCTTAACTGTTATTTTGTTCAACCCTTTGTGTCCTTGTTGGTTATAAAGAAAAACCCTGCCCGGGGACGAAGAGGGTCTAATGTGCCCTGCGGCTAGTGCGTCCTCAATGTATTTATCCATGGCCTCCATCTCAGGTTTAGACAGAGGGTAAACTCGACTCTTTGGGGGGGTCTGAGTTTTCATAAAGCTCAAAAAGGTACATACGACACTGGTGGATGAACCCCCGACATCTATTTGGGTCTCCACAGAACTTGTCGGGCACAGAGGCTGAAAAGGCAGAGTGAGTTGCCGAGGTAGAAGCGGTAGAGGACATGGTTATATTGTTCACCTGCTCTTGCAGTGAAGTCTGCACTTGAGAGTTTAATGTCACCAGAAGGTCCTCCAAGGTCTGGATCTCCGCTGGATTCAGGTTGGGCGAAGTATTCTGTAACGATGTGGCTGTAGGCAAATGAGTAGAATCCATAATGCAGAGAAAAGGTAACAACAGGTTTATTTGGGAGAGGGAGTGGGAAGGCAAACAATTCCAAACAGCAATCCAAAAAGTAGTCAAAAGGAGTTCCAAAGTCAAAATCCAAGTATACGATCAAAGTCAATATCAGGAACGCTCAGTAAGGCCTAGGACAACAATACTTCGCGATGGTCTTCAGAGAACCACCTGCTTATATAGGCGGACCTCACCCAAGATGGCCGACATAGGAAGTGGAAGCCTAGAACTCGGGCGCGGGTGCCCTCTGCAGGCGGTCCTCCGAAGACATAGTCCTTACAATAAGTTGGTGTGCAGTAGAGAAAAGTAGATTAATGTTCGGTTCTAAAGAGAAAAAGGAAGAAAACGGCAGCATTTTTAATCATAGCATGTTGTGGAGCAGTGGTCTGTATATCTGTATATAGCAGTCAGAAGTTGTGGGGCCGAGATGCAAACATAAGAAAACCAGTAATATACTGCTTCTAGTCCAGACCAGTGCAGAAAAATTGTGCTATTCACACACTGTAAACCGGAATGTTGTAACTAATTAATCGAATTGAGTTGTATTAACTTAAATAATTACAGATCGTTTATATTAATCTTTTAATATTTAGAACTTTTTTCTTATTTATGAGTTTTTAAACCTTTTAAGTAAACTGAAAATTCTAGCTGTTTTAAGTCAGACAAAATGGTTCTTAAAAGTTTTATAAACTCAAAATCTTTCAGCCTTGTGAGTTTTGCGTATGACGTCATCAAACTGTTCTTACCGCGCTTATGGCACCTCGTTTATTTTTTTCACCTCGCTTCACATTACAGTAAGTAAAATATCCAAATCCAATGAATCTTAAGTACGTGTTTTAATCCCTATAATCACAGTATCATTTTAAAGTAATGTAGAGTTGGTCAGAATGCGTTTAGATGGGTTGCATTACAGACAATTAGCCCTGTTTAAATCTTGGAGTAAACTCCTCAGCCCGCGCTGTAGCTTGTTGGTCAATGTTAAACTTTTTAACGTATTATTGTCTAATTTAAATAGAATATTTTGTCTGTGTATAATATTGTTATTACAGCATAACTGTTCTTTGTTATACTTCATGCTAATTATAGTATCGAATCAAATATAAACTTAAGTATCCAAGACAGGCAAGACAGCAGATACCCTGGCTAATCTTTTGAAAGTTCATGATGAGCAGGTATGGTTGGTGTCATGTTTGTAAAGTATTCTTTAAAATATATAAAATATATTTATATTTCTTTATTTCAGGTATTAATTTTTTTTTCTTCCTGTATTTGATCTTTACAGGAACTGCTTGATGTAAATTCACAACGGACTACTGTTATCAGAGGTCTTCCCGTTTTGCTGCGTGATAGATTTAGGATTTTTTAGGACCACCCTGGTAAGCCTTCATTCATTGTTTTCACAATTATGCCTGTTCTATTGCAATGATGAAGGCAGCCTTTACTTAACATAATTGTAGTCGCTACTAGTTATGAATCATGTAACACTTGCTCAATCATATTGATAATGTCCTAAAATGAATATAATAATATTTTTTAGATTGATATTCCTGAAGTTCTGACTGAGAATCATCCATTGGCCCTGGTTACAGTTGTCAATGAAAATGCTGCTGCTTCAATCCATTACGATCCAGTGAGGGTCTCGGTTGTCCTAGAGAATGAAGTGGTCACCACCTTCCAGAGGCCTTTCTTGTCTTGTTTGGATTCATGTATGCTCTTCATTTAAAAGATCCTAAAGGACTTGCCAGAACTTTTGAATTTGTGCAAAAGATTTTACTCGGCATAGATGACGGAAAACTGTTTCCTAGCGTTCAAACATTAAAAAATGATTTGATGTAGAGCTAGAGTTTTTTTCTAAGCATAGTTTAAACTATACTTAGGTGTCACTTACCAGAATGTGCATTTTTTTTAATGAATGCTTCAAGACTTATATATCTTAATATACTTTTATTTATTAGAATATTTAATTTTCTTTTTTTTTTTTAATAAGCTCTTATGTTTAAACAAAGTTGTTCATGGAAAATTTATTTTGGAAAAATATTTAAAAAAAATAATTCCTCAAAAATATTTGTTTTGCTATGTCATACTGGGTTTTGTGCATTACTTGTTCCAGAATGTTTTTGGGTTGTTGTTTTTTTTGTTACATTTTGTACATACAAATCAACAACCTTTATGGTGTCATGTTTTGTTATATCAAAATTAACAGCATATAAAAACATTTGTTTAAAAGTAAGTAAAAAATAAATGTCATAAATGGTATTGTGTGTGTATGCTTGAAATTACAGATGCATTTTCAAATATTTATATTGTTTACAGATGTAGAATTTGGTTAATTTAATTTATGGAACTAAAAAGGAAAAGATAATTAATTAAAGTATATAAACTGGGTGTTTAAGTATTTACAGTTTGTCATGCCTCCTCAGTCACTCTCTGTGTGTGTGTCACTCGTCCAAAGTAAAGAATAAAGATTTGTATTCAACGCGAATTACCTGTCTGTGGTTCTATAGCGTAACACATTTGGGAAACATTTAACAAATTAAGTTAAGGGCTATTAAAATGTTTTTGCACGAGTACAACAAACTCAAAACTATATGTTTCTGCTTACTTAATTTTTAATTGGACATTTCATAACCCAAAACTTTTGACGTGACTCATTACCTCAAATTTTTTTGGTTTGCTCAACTTTTTCGGGATTACAGTGCACGATTATAACATATGAGCTATGATTAACAGATCACACCTGGGCAAAAAAATCTAAATTGGCCCAAATTTGAATAAAGTGTAAATGTAGCCTGCTGCAGTTTGAAACACATGATCCCCAATAGCATCTTCTCCATTTCAGCAAAGAGAAACTATTTTGCAATCATAAAGTTTGTGTTAAGAAAATGTACATGATAAACATTATGAATCATTGTTGCAATTATGTTTTCATACTTAAAACAACAGCTGGTGAAAAGAAGGCAAAATCAGATTAAAAGAGTAACAAAGCAGGGATTTTGTGATTTGGATCTAGACATATATTGTTTAAGAGAAATTCATACAGAATAAATATAGTGTCTAGTCTGTTGTACATATAAAGTATGACATCCCTCTTCTCTCACTTCCTACAGCTCTTCCAGGAGAACACTGAGTTCCTCCCGGGAGACCGAGCTCCTCACCCTATCTATCAGGGAGTGCCCGGCCACCTTGCGGAGGAAAATTATTTTGGTCGCCTGTATCCGGATCTTATCCTTTCAGTTATGAGCCAAAGCTCATGGCCATAGGTGTAAATAGAAAGGTAGATTGACTGGTAAATCTAGAGCTTTGCTTTACAGCTCAGCTCTTTCTTCACCACGACTGATCGGTATATCGACTGCATTACTGCATCACATCACCAACCTGAAAGGGCTAGCCATCCTTTTCCGACTCATGGTCTCATATTTAGAGGTGCTGATTCTCATTGCAGCAACTAAACACTTGGCTGCAAACCGCCCCAGTGCACGCTGAAGGTCCTGGCTTGATGGAGCCAACAGGACAACATCTGCAAAAAGCAAAGATGAAATCCTGTGCTCCCCAAACCTGACTTCTCCTGACCCGGGCTGCACCTACAAATCCTGTCCTTAAAGATAATATACTGGAACGGTGATAAAGGGCATCCCTGACCACACATGGAAGGAAGTTTGACTTATTGGCGGCAATGCGAACCAAGCTTCTACTCTGGTCATACAGGGATTCGACCTGTACTCTCAAGTTTTGGGGTTGCCGCCTCAACAGACACCAGAGACCTTAAGACCACAGCTCAGAGCAGCTGACCCAACAACAAAACACCACTTAAGTTCAAATTAAGGAAGATGTTCCCCCAATCCTCCCCCTCCAGGTATCACTGTCATTGCCCACATGAGTGTTGAAGTCTCACAGTAAAACAACAGTCTTCAGTCGGAGTACTTTCCAGCACCCCTTCTAGAGACCCTAAGAAGGCCAGGTATTCTGCACTGCCATTTGGCCTGTAAGCACAACAACAGTGAGAGACCTATCCCTGACCCAAAGACACAGGGAAGCAACCCTCTTGTTCACTGAGGTGAACTTACATGCCAGCTAAGCTGGGGGGCTGTGAGCACACTCACACCAGCCCATCACATCTCACCAGAGTAGTGAAGAGTCCACTATCAGGAATTTGTGTTCCAGATGCCAAACTGTGTGTGGTAGTAAGCCCAACTATATTCAGTTGGTATCTTTCTACCTCCCGCACAAGCTCAGGCTCTTTCCGGGGTTACATTCCATGTCCCTAGAGCTAAATTCTGTCTCTAGGACCTGTTTGCCTTGAGAGACCTTACTGGGGGAGCATGTAGCCCCTGACAACATAGCTCCTAGTATCCTTCAGGCACTCAGACTCCTCCACCATGATAAGGTGGCAGTCCATAGAGAGTCCAATGGACAATTATTAATAATTCACAATGTACATATGACATTGTTTTATTAGAGGTGTATAGGATTAGGATTCCATGGTTAATTAATATGTATAAAACTTTCAATTTAAGTATTTAAATAGTATTTAAGAGTTTAAATATTCCCATGGTTCTCCCGCTAAAACAGTTTTATTTAGTCAGAACAAAACAAAAAATTGTGTCTACTGCACTTGAGAAATAATCTGAGATAATTCAGATTCGAGTCGTTGGTTACAATAAGGTACTAAAATAGTTGGGAAAACATGGCATCCAATATTAATTAGAGTAAAGGAATAAACAGTATAAAATATGTTGAAGAGCACAACTACACATTTGGAGCTGTTTTCTTTTTGGAAAACTATTCATCAAGAGAGCAGGCTTTAGCAGTGGCACGGCATGCTTTCTAGCAGATGATAAAAAGAACTTAAAACAAGAGGTGGGAAAGCCAGAGCACATCTGGAGTGTGATATAAAGATCTATTTAATCAATATATTTTCAGGTACATGTTGGCAGTGGTGATCTTATGTGATCTTATGACCTGTGTAAAATTGAGCAAATTTGTCTTAATGTACTATGATGTAGATTAGAAGTGATAAGCAATGAGGTAACCCTTTTCCTATCTTTACATTTACATTTACATTTACAGTATTTGGCAGACGCTCTTATCCAGAGCGACTTACAAAAGTGCTTTGAGTCTCTACTTACAGTCATACAATCTTTAAGTTGGTTTGATTGCTGACCAGAATATCATGGATTCTGCTGGACCAGTGAGCAAAGCTTTTAAATATCAATTAGTATGTTGGATTAAAAAAGACATACTGTAATGAAGTACTCTTGTTTGGATCTATAATGAAGATACTCCATTTATTATAAAGTAGGAAACATTCAGGAACATCATAAACGATAGTAACAGGAAACAGTCATTCAATATTCAGGTGAAGGCACCCTCAAATGGCCATCAAGGCGAACCATACATGTTACAGTACACCCTCCCACCAATGCCTCCTGGCGTACGTTATTGGACAGCTTTACCCTTAAATCTTTGGTCGGACTACCACATTAATTGACCCAGCTGATAAGCAGGATGTGGGAGTCGAGGGTGGTTCATCTGTAATCATTGGTGGTTTATGGCAGACATACATGAGCACTTGCATCCAGTCTTTGACTAAGGGCATGAATGAAAATTCTCCTAACCATGGGAACAGAGGAGGTTGATACCCTAAAACACATTAAAAGGTGGTCATGCTAGTAGAAGAATGGTTCAGGGTGTTTTGGGCATTACTCTGGCCAAGGGAAGAAGTCTCTCCACTAATTCTGCTCCCTAGCACAGTAGGAACCTAATTCTTGGTTGACATTCGACCTGATGATAAACTTACATTGATATCTAGACTATTGCAGAATTAGAAGTAAACTGGGAGCCCCTGTCTGAGATGGGGTAGGAATATTAAATTAAATGATTAAAAACTTGGGTGGCTGTTTCTGAGGCTGTGGGTAGAACCCTGAGTGGCATAAAGTAACATGCCTTGGAAAAGCAGTCAATTATAGTCGAGGTTGAAGTGCAGTGTGGTACCAGGGATGTTGGGGAATGGAATTAGGCTGCAGAAGGCCTTCTGGAAGGTGACGTAGAGTCTTAGACTGTGCACACTCTGAGCATACCCTTACAAATGCCTCAATATTGTGTCGAAGGTGGGGCCACCAATATCTCTTGGTTACTAGTTCATGGGTGCAGTTTATGCCAGTGTGCCCTGTGCTGAGGAAGGTGTGGACCCAGATTATCAAACCCTGGTAGAACTGTGCAGGTAAATATGGCTGGTGGACTAGGTTGGGGACGTTGGTCGTGGCTAGCTCAAATTTCTTCACTATCCCAGATTACAGAGGCTACTACCTCTTCGGGGTTAATAATTGGTTTAGGGGACCGAAACAATGGGACAGTGCATCATCTATACCGTTCTTGGAGCCTGGGCGATAAGTGACAGAAAACTGAAAACGGGAAAAGGGGGACCATCTAATCTCTCATGCACTGAGTCAGTAAGAACTGTGCTGCCCCCAACAACAACTTATTGCCCACATTGTAATTTCTTTCAGCAGGGGTGAGCTTACATGGAAAATAGGCCCATGGGTGTAACCAGGGTAGGGTGACATGGTGCTGAGAGAGGATTGCACCCACCCCACAATCAGAGGCATCAACCACCACCAGAAAGATCAACAAAGGGCTTTTTAGTGTCTCAAAAGCCCTGCCTGTGGGTTCAGTCCACTGGAGTTTTCTGGGGTTACCATTCAGGAGACAGGTGGGGTTATGCAAGACCCCAAGAACTGGATTTTGGACTGGTGGAACTCACACTTTTACACTTTCACAAACAGTTTATTCTGGAGTAGACTTAATAACACAGTGCGGATGTGCTCTTAATGCTGAACAATGTCCCTAAAATGGAAGAGCAAGTCGTCAATAAAAGCAATAACATACATTCAATTCAATTCAATTTTATTTGTATAGCGCTTTTTACAACAGTATTGCCTCAAAGCAGCTTTACAGAATGAACGATAAATAGATGAATGATGAGTACATTGATGAGGTCACAAAAGATCTCGTTAACAAAAGAATTGGAACATGGAATACTGATAGAAATTGTTTTCCACTCGTCCCCACTTCGGCCTATTGTAGTTGTTCTAGGGCGGCGGGTACTAGAGGTAGGCGGTAGCGGTACTTGATCGTGATGATGTTTAGCCCCCGATAGTCAATACAGGGTTGAATCCTGCTATCCTTTTTATCCATGAAGAAGTAGCCTGAGGCAGCGGACGAAGTGGGTGTCTGTGACCATTCTTAAGGGTTTCTTCAATGTAATACTCCAGGGCTTTTGTTTGTGGTTGTGATAAGAAACAGGCTCTTCTTTTAAATGGAGTGGTGTTCATTCATTCATTCATCTTCTTACCCACTTATTCCCGAATCCGGGGTCACGGGTGTCTGCTGCGCCTATCCTAGCACACATAGGGCCAGAGGCGGGGGTACCCCCTGGATGGGTCGCCAGTCCATCTTAGGGCAATACATAGACAAACAACCATTCACACACACAAATGTTTATGTGTTTATGAGGAGTTTTATGGCACAGTCCTCGGGACGGTGTGGTGGGACAGCCCATTGCTTACTGAATAGTTCTACCAGGTCATGATTCGCTGGGGGTACATTAGGAGCACAGGTCTGGACTGAATAATGACAGGTCAACAGGACGGAAGGACAAGCACTTGAAAGGTATTGCTCATCGCAGTAGGGTGACCATTCGTGAATTTTCTTTCTGCGCAAAGGAGATAACGGGGTTGTGGGTCTTCAACCAGAGAACTTCTGGATGATAATGTTCTTGAGAGCAGTATCTTTCTGGAAGGAAATTTTCTCAGTGTGACCCTGGTCCATCTCCTGGACCATCACTGGATATTCAAAAATTGATAAGGGGATCAGAGTTTTACACAGCAGAAGCTTAGTCCAACGCTTTCCCCAATAGCAGTGATAATATGCATGCACACTTCCGGCTTTCGGTGGGGAATGACTGAGGTTGCTTCTCAAACACCACTTGACATTGACTGATAATCCCCTGGCAGCGATCGAGATCTCAAACTTTAACAGTATTGAGTTGAAGGTTACAATCTGCATCTCCACTCTAACGTTCTTATGAGCACCGCTGGACCCATAGTTGGCGAAGTATTCTGTAATAAATTATTCTTGTTCGGGCCTATAATGCAGATACTCTTTTTATTAGAAAGTACAGAATGAGGCAGAATCAAGGTCAATATACAGGCAAGGTTCGGCACACAGTTGAAGCAGGTAAAACCATAAATTGTATACAGAGAAACTTACAGAAGGCAAGCAGGCAGGTCAAAAAACAGGAAATCATTCAGAAACATCAGAAAAGCTTTGTAAGGTTGTATAGATAAACAATACTTCACAACACAGGATAAACGGCTAACTTAAATATGGTGCCTTTGCCATATGAGTAGAAATAGGAAACAGTCACTAAAAATTCAGACGAAGGCGCACTCAAGTGGCGGAACCACACCCATTACACATACATGCAAGTCTGAATAAGGAGTGCCACTAGGGTGGATACTGACTGACTACTGAATGTATTAATGACATAAACTGATGGAGATAAAACACTTAGTGAAAGACTGCGAACTGGGCTCCGCCCCTCGTGTGGCGTCAGTGGGCGAGGCTCCGCCCCCCATGCAGCGTTGGCTGTCATAACAGTGCGGACATGTTTGGCGTCGTCGTCCTGGCAACTAGGTTACCAGGGGGATGACGCAATATTTAAGGTCAAACGCTAGCAAGCACAGGTGTGGGTTATTGAGAATGTTCGGCGTGTTAAAACCTTTTGGAACTCTTGTAATTTTTTGGACTACCTCGCAACTATCTTTTTTTATCGTCTTGTTCTGTTATAGTGTTTCCATGTTTTCCCCTCGTCGTGTGTTAGTGTTTTGTTTGTTTGTTTTGGTACTTGGTCACTGTAAATATATATCTGTACCCTACACTAAAAATAAACGTTCATCCTTCACTGCAACATGGATCCTGCGTTCTTCTCTGGGCTCATGTCGTTACATTTAGAGGCTTAAAGAAACAACAAGAATTGAGAAGCCTACTTATTGATGGGTGTTGAAAACTTGGAAGAGAAAGGTTAATAATGAAGAAAATTGAAACACATGACTAACATGCAAATGGGTCAGTCATATAGACTGGGGAAGCTGGAACATACAGAGTAAGTAATGACCACTGTAAAAACTCTTTGTAGCTTAATGGCTGACTCTTGTATTGTAACTGCTTTTGCCTCCACACCTCTGCAAGGTGTCAATAAATCCTATTTTAATGTCACTCACAGGTTGATCAGGTTGTCTAACCCTAACCATTACTCTACCAAGATCAGTGTCATTTTGACTTAAACTATTAATTAATTCATTAATCTTCTAAACCGCATATTCCCTAATTCAGGGTCACAGGGGTTCTGCTGGAGCCTATCTCAGCGCACATGGGCAAGAGGCAGGGGTACACCCTGGATAGGTCACCAGTCCATCGCAGAGCCACACACAGATGAACATGCACACACAGACACACACACAGACACACACAGACACACAGACACACACACACACACACACACACACACACACACACACACACACACACACACACACACA
>JAOTRA010059374.1:0-16193 GCA_026260255.1 Pseudolaguvia tuberculata | reverse complement strand
TGGGTTAAATAGTCAGTGGACCGGTGAATAGGTTAAATAGTTAGTGGACCGGTGAATGGGTTAAATAGTTAGTGGACCGGTGAATGGGTTAAATAATCAGTGGACCGGTGAATGGGTTAAATAGTCAGTGGACAGGTGAATGGGTTAAATAGTCAGTGGACCGGTGAATAGGTTAAATAGTTAGTGGACCGGTGAATGGGTTAAATAGTTAGTGGACAGGTGAATGGGTTAATATAAAAGCATAAGTCAGAATCCTATAGTAGAGCTTTAGTGTTCTTATGGGTTTGTGTTGAAGCAGGGCTTTATTCTGTTTTGCAGGTTTCAGCTACTGCAGAAATAAATGCAGCATGAAAGCAGAAGCTGAAAATAAGGAATCTGTTCCTCAGTATGCAGTGCTGGATTCTTCACTTCCTATGAAAAAGGTACATTAAAATGACACTGTATTGTTTAAAATAATATAACAGTATAATTAAATATAAAGTTTTGTTATTAGGGGTTTTTTTTGCATTAAACACATTTTTATAAAGAACACGAGTCATGATTTTCTTGAAACAGATCGTTAGCGTTGTTGTGTATATTTGTATAGATTTTAATGGAAGTTTAAGGCCCAGTGGAATAAAATGCTTTCGGGGAATATTTTATCATCAGCACTTTTTTCAGGATCCTTCTGTACTCAGCTAAAATATATGCAACCATTTTCATCTTCAACCGATTTGCTAACAGTTCTTTATTATTTAGTTTATTCCTTTAATTCGGGGTCATAGGAGTCTATTCCAGCACATAGGAGCCTATTCCAGAACCCAGAGCGCAAAGGTCGCCACCAGTCCATCGCAGGGTCCCACATACACAGTCAACTGTATACACACTCACTTGTATGGGCAATTTATAATCACCAATCAACCTAATGTATGGTACATGTTTTTGGATTGTAGGAAGAAACCAGAGGTAAATAATTAAATAATTTTAAATACACCAGGAAAATTAGACAAACATAAAACGAGTTGAGTGAACATTTATATCCACTCATTGCCCTCTACTGGTGAAATACGGAAGTGTATACCTGAATATCCTGGACAAATGAATTTGTTCATCCATCTGTTCGTCTTCTAACCTGCTTATTCACTAATTCATAGTGACGAGGATCTGCTGCATCCTATGCCAGTGCACATATGGCAAAAGAACAGGGTAGACCCTAGACAGGTTGCTAGTCCATCACAGGACTACATATAGACGAACAACCACTCACAATTTCGATCACAAATCAACCTAATATACATTTATATTTAAAGCATTTTATACAGAGCGACTTAAGCTCTTTATAGAAATGAGCAATTGGCCCACAAGGTGAGTTGGTGGAGCAGGGAATCGAACCCCGCTCTTTCTGGTATCAGTCCAACACCTTAACCACTAAGCTACCCCTTCTTGAATTCCCATGTACATGTATTTATTTGGACTCTATGGGAGAAACCGGAATACATGCAAAATCCGCACAGAAATACTCGCATACTCTTGTTGTGAGATGACTATGCTAACCACTAGGTCACCGAGCCCTACAACATTTAGTAAAATGGTGTTTTGTAAAGGCGAGTCCCGGTTCAAAAGTCGTACTCCGGTTTCCTCCAAAAATATGTACATTAGGTTGGTTTGGTGATTCTAAATTGCCCATAGGAGTGAATGTCAGTGTGAGTGGTTGTTCGTCTATGTGTGGCCCTATGATGGACTGGCACCCTAACCAGGGTGTACACCTGCCTCACACCCTTTGTTCGTTGGGATAGGTTCCAAAAGACCCCCGTGACCCAGCATTAGGGAATGAACTGAAAATAAATGAATGAATTGGATTCAATCGCTTTTGTTGTCGCCTACACTGACCTCTAGTGTTCAGTTTAAAAACTGCACCCATTTCTTACAAACCAAACTTGTAAAAACACTTACTTTTAAAATTACTTGTAAAAGCTTATGTTATGAAACGTTATTTTCCCATTTCACATATTTTGACATCAATCGTCGGGGTTTGGGTAAAGCATTTACGTTTTTGGTCTTTATTAAAAAAATTCCGGTTAATACGACTAATTGTGGAAATAAAAATTTAAAAAAAAATCACCGAGTTATAAGCAATAATTAAGTCTATTTGAGGTGAACGTTGTCTAGTTTGTGTGCCACCCATTGTTATTACCGGGGAGTTTCCCACCATGCGTAACTCTATGTCGTAAGACGTCATGAGATACGTTCAAAGCGGAAGTTAAAAAAAGAAGCTTGATATTATTTCCCCAGACAGAATTGAATACGCTTTGTTGCACAGTTTCCAGTCTAAACCGAAGACAGGTAAATGTTCACTTATTTACTCATTTATAACTTCATTCTGGGTTTTTCTTTCTCTTTGTAATAAGGATACGGTCTTTGTTGAGTTTTATCCTTTGAGGTCAGCTACTGCCGGTTAGTGTTGTTTCTTCCTGGTATGATTACGCTCTTCTTATACTCCTACCTGTTTTGCGGTTTTAGTACAGTGA
The DNA here is from genome assembly GCA_026260255.1 of Pseudolaguvia tuberculata. Lineage (NCBI taxonomy): Eukaryota > Metazoa > Chordata > Actinopteri > Siluriformes > Sisoridae > Pseudolaguvia > Pseudolaguvia tuberculata. The sequence goes on along the minus strand of JAOTRA010059374.1, from coordinate 13,686 downwards.
TTGGTAAAACGGTTGTCTGCCTGATCGGATGATTGGTTAAAAACGTCGATTGACTTGAGGAACGTAACTACTAACCAATAATAACGAAGGGGCGGGATTTTTGGGAATAGCGTTAGTGTAAACAACGCGTTTCCGGGTTTGCTAGCTTGCGCGACGATCATTAGTTTATTTACACTGGTAAGGTTTACAGTTTTATTATTTTTAGTTAATATAATTGTTTATTATACGCAATATAATATATAACATTAAAATGTTATAATGTTTTCGATTTTAAAGTGTTGGTGTATGAATTAGCTGGTTAATTACCCCAAAATCTTTAGCATGACAGCTTCATTAAGTGTCACTTTACTGTGTTCTTGTTTAATAAGATTTTATTAGTTAGTTATAAAAAAATCTTATTTCATTGTTTGATCTTCAATTAAATAGTAATTCTCTTTTCCATATCAACTGAAAAACAATAAATAATCCTAACAATGTATGAAGCTTTTAAACTGTATTGAAGATTGAACAGGTCACGTGACATTATTTATGATTATTCTGTGCTTTGTGATCAGACTCAGATTTTTTTTTGTCCGTCATGCTCGGCGGTGGATTTAAAGGAGAACGACTCCGAGTCAATCTCAGACTCGTTATCAATCGTCTCAAACTACTTGAGAAGAAGAAATGTGAGTTGTGTATAAAGATACCTATATAGATAGATATAAATATATATTTGTACATTTTGTTCTAAATCTGTAGACATTTCTGGATCATTATTTTTTTTTCTTTATCTCCAGCTGAATTAGCTCAGAAGGCCCGAAAGGAGATCGCGGACTACTTGTCAGCGGGTAAAGATGAGCGAGCGCGGATCAGGGTGGAGCACATCATTAGGGAAGATTATTTGGTGGAGGCCATGGAGATTCTTGAGCTGTATTGTGATCTGCTGTTGACTCGCTTCGGACTGATCCAGTCTATGAAGTGAGTTTCAGTGATGATGATGATAATCGCCTGTTATTGCTAAAACATTTTTCTCACTGAGCTATGATAGTATTAGTAAAAATAGATGGTGTGTAAATTAGATCTAGCACATCAGTAATATATAATGTTATTTACAGTATATAATTCTTCATTCATTTATTTTCTTACTCACATATACCCTAATTCCAGGGCGCTGTGGTTTGCTGGAGCCTATTCCAGCGAGAATAGGCCTAGAGGCAGGGGTACACGCTGGACAGTTCGCCAGGCCATCGCAAGGCCACACAGACAAACAACCACACTCACACACACATTCACTATACGGACAATTTAGTCTCACCAATCAACCTAATGTGCATGTTTTTGGACTTTTGGAATGGTTTTTTTTCCGGAAGAAACCCACGCAAGCGCGGGGGAGAACATGCAAACTCCGCACAGAAAGATCCTCTGCCCTTCTTGTTATGAGGACACTGTGCTAATTACTACACCACTGGTGACAATACATTTTTCCTAATTGATTAACTAACTTGTTTGCAGTGGGTGGCGGCCTGGTGTCCAGTACTGTTTCTTCATAGCGAGAAGGTCCCGAGTTCGATTCCAGAGAAGGTGTCTTTCTGTGTGGAGTTTTTATGTTCTCCCCTGTGCTTCCTCCCACAGTCCAAAAACATTAGATTAAAGAATATTCTATATGAAGTTGCTCTGGATATATTCTGGCTGCTGGTAGAACGTTAAACAATAATAAATAAAGGATTTGATTCCCGGGCACAGGGGTACTCTGGTTTCCTCCCAAAAAAACATGTACATTAGATTGAGTCTAAATTGCCTATAGGAGTGAGTGTGAGTGTGTGATTGTTTTTCTATGTGTGACCCTGAGATGGATTGGCGCCATGTGCAAATCTTTCTTTTTATTATTAAGAATAACCCCTGCCTCTTGCCCTATGTCTGTTGGGATAGGCTCCAGCTAACCCATGGGACCTCAAATTATGGAAGAAGTGGGTAAGAAGATTTGGTAGATGAATCTGAACAAATTTTGTTTGTCCTCAGAGAGCTTGATCCTGGCCTCCAGGAGGCAGTGTCTACTCTGATCTGGGCGGCTCCTCGTCTGCAGTCCGAAGTCAACGAGCTTAAAGTTGTGAGTGTATACACACACACACACACACACACGGTTCAAGGTTTTATTTGAAACTTTTTTCATTTTTGTGATTTTGTTCTGTTACAGGTTTCAGACCAGCTGTGCGCCAAATACAGCAAGGAGTACGGCAAGCTTTGCAGGACAAACCAAATTGGCACAGTCAACGACAGAGTATGATCTCGTTCAAGTTATCACATATTACAGCGTTGACCTGTAAACATTTACACTTTATCTGTATGTTGGTGATATTTTTCAGCTTATGCATAAGCTCAGCGTGGAGGCCCCACCCAAGATCTTGGTGGAACGTTACCTCATTGAAATAGCCAAAAACTACAACGTCCCTTATGAACCGGACGCTATGGTTAGGGTACGTGTTTTAAATATGTGTGTATGTTGCACTGTAGCACATAGGGCTGAATGAAATAGCAGAAATGTCAGTCATTTTTGATTGGTATGATACATATGTTGATATATTAGTTGTTAATTCTGCCAGCTTTAAAAGGCCAAAAAAATCTGAGGTCTGTGTGTGGGCTCTTGACAAGTTTATTGCGATTCGAAATAATATTGTTTATCAGCCCAGCCCTATCCTATTTATGTGGTTGCGATACATTCAGTGTTTGTTTATAGCCGGAGGTCGGAGAGGAAGCAGATCTCATCGATGTGGACAGTGACTTTAAGAGGCACGGCGGTGGAGGCGGAGGCGGCGGAGGTGGTGGTGGGTTTACTGCTCCTGCTGCTGCTATGCCTATGCCTATGCCCATGACCATGCCAACACCCTTCAACTACCCTCCGCCCAAAGGAGCTGTGAGTCGCGCCACTTTTTCAGCCACATCTTTCTATCCGCCACGTCTATTACATATTAGTTACTGTCATGTATCTTCATTAGCCACAGCTTTTATCAGTAATGCCCCTCTGTCACACTATGGCACTGTCCAAAATGGCTTTCCTGCTATACATGTATGTGATATGAATAGTATGTCTGAATCCTTAGTATATGAATTACAGTACTTGAAAAAGTTTCCTCCTTGCACTTTATTATTCCATGAGGCTGTAAAAGAGACAATTTATTATAAAATGGATTTATTATAAAATAAAGTGGTGGAAAACTCCTGCAGCACTTTTAGTCGCTTTAGGTGCTTATAGAAAAAAAAATGCTTTTTTTTGTTTAACATCATTCCAATTAAATATGACTCAAGTGTAAATTCGCATTTCTGTGACAACACGTCATGTGACCCTATCATCAAATTACCACCACCCCACTTATTTAGATATAGTACCTACTTCAATAGTATGTGATCTCAGACTGACGCTAAGTCTCAATCACCCATGAACTAAATTACTGCTAATTAACCCATCATAGCTTTTCTAACCCTTTTCATGCTTTTCTTCCTTTCTGTCTATAGGAACCCTTCAGTCCTTCTGCTGGCGTCTACGATGTTGGCTTTACCAACTTTCAGCCTCCAGTGAGGGGAGGGCAGCCACCTCAGCTCCCTAGCTGTCCCCCAACCTATGAGTCTGTAAGTTTAAGTACCCCTGTACCCTCCTCACCCTTCCAGCAGACCCAGGACATCCTTTTGGCCATTCAGGAAAGAGAAATTTGTTTTAGTTTATATGCGCTCTCTCTTTCCGCTGCTTTATGCCCTATTCTGATTTTTTTTTTTTTTTTTAAACTAACTCAGGGTTCTATTATTATTTACACATTCTGAGGTATAACAAGTTTTTTTTTAACATTTTTTTAATTTTATTTGCAGAGGCTGCAAACTAGTGATTGTAGAAGATTTTTTTTTCTCCCCTCCCCTTTCTTTGCCTTGCCTTAACTTTTTTTTTCCCTTTCTCTTTCCTTCTTCACTTTCATTGCCTTTCTTCTGTCTTTTCTTTCCTTTCTCTTTCTTTCCCTTTCATTCCCTTTCTTCTATCTTTCCCTTCTTTGCTTTCAATTCCTTTCCACCTCTCTCCTTCCTTTTATTTTTATTTCTAATCTTTTCTCCTGTTTTTTTTGTATTTCACAATAAACGTGTGGGGCGGCGCGGTGTCGTATTGATTAGCATGATGGTATCAAAGCAAGAAGGTCCCATGTTTGATTCCCGGTCCCTGGGGATCTTTTTGTGCAGAGTTTGCATGTTCTCCCCACGCTTTCCTCTGGGTACTCCGGTTTCCTCCCACAGTCCAAAAACATGTACATTAGGTTGATTTGGTGATTCTGAATTGCCCATAGGAGTGAATGTGTGTGTACGAAGATGAATGAATGAATGAGTGGTTTTATACTTTAAATAATAACTTACTGCTTTCTTTATATCCTTTCCGATTCCCTTTTTTCTTGTTGTTTCCTTCTGAATCATGATTTTCCTTTCTTCTCTTTCATTGATATTTATTTCCTGTTTCTTTTTACCCCCTTTCTTTTCCTTCCTCCTTCCTCTTCTACTCGCTACCAACTTGCTTTCTACCATATCAATAGTAAGAAAACATGAATCTTTTCAGGTTAATTGGTGTGTTTTTTTGGTGGTAATTCTCCTGTGTTTCTTTTCCCCTTTTGATTAACACACTAACACCACTAACACACTACCATTTTATAAGACATAATATACAGACCAGGATTTTTGTTCAAACTTTTCTAACATGTAGTTGGTTTATATTGAAGATTGACGAGTTCAATGTGAAACCCTCTGCCTCTCCCCAGGTCGCACCAGGTACGTATCCGTAGCTCATGACGATGTTTCTACCTCTTTCTTTTCCTTCAGTCACCTCACCATGGCTCTATCTGTACAGGCCCTGGCCCGTCTTCACAGATCTTTGATAACAACATCCTTCCCGAGCTTCCCTCGGTTCCTGACACGCTCCCTAATTCATCCTTCGGTGGCCATCCTGGAGCATCAGACGACATCGACTTCGATGACCTGTCGCGGCGTTTCGAGGAACTCAAGAAGAAAACCTAATCGACTAAACGTCTGGTTGATTGAATCTTCGCGAGAAGCAAAACAAAAAAAAGCTCTGGTCAGATTATATACACATGTGGAGCAATGATTTGTAATTACTTCAGACAACAGTGTAAGATTTACCTTGTGCGAAAATAACAATGCGCCGGTGTCTGTATGGTGGAGGTTCTTTTACTCATAACATCAAACATAAAGGATCGAATGGAATTTGGATACAGTAAATCAAGACTTTTCCCTAGATAATATGCTAGACACTCCTTTTTTAAAGCACTTTCCTTTCTGGCCTTTCTGTAATGTCATGTCATGTCATATTAAACTACAGCGTTCAAATGCCCTCAAGTAATCAGTCACATCTGGATTTGTTTCTCCATATATATTTATTAATCAACCTCTTGAGACGTGTTCAATGAGTCAGCCGTTGTTTTGCATTCCGGCAGTACAGACCGGTTTTACCTGTTGCCACTGTTTCCACCCAGTGACGAAGCAGGGACTTTTCTAATACACCATGTGACCTGCATCAAGGCTCCATTGGGCGAATCCAAATTGTCATGTGACTTTAGGATCACTGAAGTGACTCTTTAAAATCAAACACTCCTATGTAGTATTATTCCCTTTGCTATTCTATTCTATTCCCTGATTTGTGGCTTTTCTTTTACATTTAGATTCTGTTTCACAATGTATAACTATTGTTGGTAAAAGGTTAACTTATGTGTATTTTTGTTGTTGTTGTTGTTGTTGTTGTTTTTTCTTTCTGGAAAGTGTTAATATTATAACCATATCCAAAAAAACTGTTTTATTTGTATATTTCCTCCCTAGGTTCTTTTCCCTCCCTATAACACTACTGTTTTGCAATGTTTCCCTTCAGATCAGTTAAAAGAACAATATGGGAGCTTTAGGAATACTTGTTACTTACAACATACTTATCTAATAAAATATATTTGATTATAATTCTTCTCACACTAAAATTTTTATTGGATATGTTTTTGATGTGGGGGTGCTGTGGCGTAGCAAGATCATCTGTCTCACAACAAGAAGGTCCTGGGCTCGATTTCCGGGCAAGGGGTCTTTTTATGCTGAGTTTGCATGTTCTACCCAAGCTTGCATGGGTTTTCTTTGGGTACGCCGGTTTCCTCCCACAGTCCAAAACATGAGTGAGGAGTGAGTGTGATGTGTAGACCCTGTGATGTGACCTGTCTTTCATCCTATGTCTGCTGTGATAGGCTCCAGCAGACTCCCATGACTCTGAATTAGGGAATAAGTGGGTTCGAAGATAAATGCATTCAAAGGTTTTCTTTTTTGTTATGTCAATTCAGCCTTTCTGACTGATTATAACATTAACTTGTTGCAGTGACTTAAGGCCTGTCCGAAATCATCTCCAGTTTAAGTTACTAAAGTCAGAGAAATTAAGCTTGTGATACGAGTGTTGTGTCTGAATCTTAAGTATGATAACATTTCTACTTTGCTTATTGGAGTTATATTACATTTGTTTAACATCCAACTTTAACGTTCTCCTGCTGTTGGATGTCACCTGTATTAATCAAAATGGCAAATGTGGTATGTTACCTTATTATAAGAACATACGTATGTACTGTTAGGGTGTGTTCTCTCTGGAATGTGTTTTAACAGTCCTCACCAGAGGGCGATCTAACTACCTACTTTTGTGTCACTTAGTCCAATATTACAATATTATTTGGATAAGTAATTGAGGCTTTGGTTGACTTCAGGCCTACCCCAAGCCCTCGGGGATCCCCAGTCAAAATTAGGGACCTTGTTGCCAATTATTCATTCAATTATTCATTATCCACTTATTTCCTAATTTGGGGTCACACAGGGGTCTGCTGGTGCCTATACCAGCAAACATAGGGCGACAGGCAGGGGTACAGTTCGGCAGGGCTACACATAGATGAACAACTACTCACTATGGGAAATTTTCACTCACCAATCAACCTAATGTACATGTTTTTGGACTGTGGGAGGAAACCGGAGTACCTGGAGGAAACCCATGCAAGCGTGGGGAGAACTTGCACACTCGGCACAGAAAGATGCATGGCCTGGAAATCGAACCCGGGACCTTCTTATTGCGAGGTGACTTCTAACCACTATACCACCGCGCCGCCCATTGCCAATTATACTTGATAATATCTTATCTATTTACATTTGTAAAACTGTCTGTGTTAACTTTGTTGTGTTAGATTAACTAAGAAACACTTTCTACCACTGATTGATTGATTGATTGATTGATATTGCTCAATCATAATATATTTTATTGTATATGTGTAATAATACATTTTAGTGAATGTGTGTGAGTGGTTGTTCGTCTACGTGTGGCCCTGCGATGGACTGGCGACTCGTCCAGGGTGCACCCCTGTCTCTTGCCCTAAGTGCTCTGGGATAGGCTCCAGCAAACCCCATGACCCCAATTTAGTGGATAAGCAGGTAACAAGATGAATGAATGAATGAATGAATGAATGAACCTGTCACAAAATATTTATCACACAAATTAAATAAAACACTTTAGGGCCCCCTGGTGGTCACAGCAAGTGAAAAGCTTTCGTAGGCATATGAATTATACTACATTAGGTCCATAATAAAATATAATAGCATTTAATTTGACTAAAATTAATATATTTTATATTAAATATATTTAATACTTGGAATCCGTTATATTACCTTAAACCACAGCAATCACAGCAAAAACAGCATTTTATTGCATTCTTTTTTCAGCCTCCCTTTTCCAGCACACCAAAAGTTAAAACCAAGGAGTCAATGTGTGTGTGTGTGTGTGTGTGTGTGTGTGTGTCAGTGGTTGTTTGTCTGTGTGTGTACCCCTGCTTCTCGCCCTGTGTGTGCTGGGATAGGCTCCACTAAAACCTCTGTGACCCCGAATTAGGTAATAAGCGGGTAAGAGGATGAATGAACGAATGATATGGACACAATGCTCAAAATAAGATACTAGAAGCCTTTTATTTTGAGATTTCCATACAGATAAATTAATAATAACATAGAGAAGTAAACTAAACTGATCTGGTAACGTGTAATTTTCTCTTAGATCCTACTATTACGCTAATATATATAATGATTAAGGATTTATATAGATGTACATGTATATATTTACAGTTATGTTTCACTTTCTAAAATAGGAAAACCAGACCATTTTTTCTGCCTTGACAGTCCTGCAAACTGCCCTGTGAGGCTGTTTGATATATTTCTTTAGATATTCTAATGCAAAACATAAATAAATGTTTACCTATGACGATAGATTGTGAATAAATTAAAAATGATTAGAGCGTTCTGTAAGAAATGAATCAGTGACATCATTCGTTTAATATGGAGAGCAGCAGTGGTAAATTATGCCACGGATTAAGATCGAAATCTCTCCTAGACGATTAGTGGAATTATTTTAACTCGTATTTATTCCTGTATTATTTATTGTTTTATAATCCTGTGTACAAATGAGATGTCACTAGAAGGTTGCTTACAGGTTGCTCTGTACTTTTATTTCATACATTTTAGGATTTTAGAGGGGAAATAAAATAGACAAATGTAGCGCACATTTATGATACGGTAGATACCTATAGAACCTCCACCAACAGAGTTTTTGCACTGGTCAAAAATCACATTCATCACATTTATCACACCGGTCTCGGTATCAGCATTAGTGCATGTGCCGCCCACAGTAGGACTCGCATTTCTCACGTTGTTCTGAAACAGAAAAAAAAGATCCATTATTAGGTCTCTTAAGTCTTGAGTCTTTTGAAAACCAAGGAATGTATTTCCACATGGACTTTGTTTGAGGACCTACCATCTAGCACAAGCTCAACCTCCTCGTTGTCCTCAACTGCTACCGGCCTCAGAATGAGGGCAAAGAAGATGGCCAGACCAACAACCTGTCATTTCAACCAGAATCCATGAGTTACAACAGGTTCAAATCAACACACTGTAGCTATTAAGGATGTAAGTAGCCTATTGCTGCATATACTGTCATTCCTGTATACACTGATGTTATAACTGCATCTACTGATGTCATTAATAACAAACGGATATAATTACTGCATATATGCTGATGTCATTAATGAAATACAGATGTCATTACTGAATATATCAATGGTTATAATATCGATTATAACTGCAGGTTATTATGCCATTCTAATGTATTAATGCATGTAAAGTTATCAGTTCTGATTTAATTCATTTTATAAAAGAATTCACTAATGGCATTAAGTCTTTGTGTTAATATACATTAAGTGACCTAAGTGTTCACCTTCAGAGGCTGGATGATGAAAATGCTCTGGAACATAGAGAGAGTCAGGGTGATGACCCATCGAATAGACGACTCTCTTCCATACTGAAAGCCGTACAGTAATGTGAAGAAGGTGGAGATGCCGCTTATGAATAAGAGAAGACCCCAGCCGACAAACACGAACCACCAGGGCAGCTTGCAGGTGGGTTTCTTTTTCTTCTCCTGCACAGGCTCAAAGCTGATAATTTAAAAAAAGTAAATGTAAAAATCCCAAATAAATAATGTATTTTAATGTAAATGATGTATAGTTACAATTGGCACCAACTAATTATTATATTACCATCTAGAACATTCTATCTAGATCTATGTTATTCTCTTGCTATTTTCTTTAAGCATTTTATCAGTTTCAATGTTCAATCATAATTTATTGTTAATAAATGATGATATAGATCAACCAGGATTCATTCATACATCTGCACTTGGTGAGTACTGGTCAAAGCCTCAGCCTTCTTCATCATCATGTTCACTGTGTTCCTGGCCAAGTCAAGGTCCTCGGGGTGAGGGAAGACTTTCTCTCCGGCGCGATCCATTAATGATGAAAGATGGCACAGTGTGTGAAAGACAAAGCGGTTGCAATGGGCCCAGTGCTGATCTCCAACGGTTTGGCCTGAGTGAACGGAAATGGAGGAAAAGCTTTTCATTTTATGCTTAAGGAAAAAGAAAAATGATAAAGAAACCTAAAGGTGGATGAAGAAACTCAGAGACTTGATTCTTTTCTGGAATTGCTACCTTGGATGTTAATGATGACGTCGTGCATTTGATTAAGTGCAGCAAACAGATCTGCGGTGGTCTCCAAATTGTGCTGCAGTGCAATCACACAGTTTTTGGGGCTCTTGCTGAGAAGATTTACAATATCCTGTGTATCCTGTAAAGAAGATATTCATGTACATAAGCTACAGCTGTTATGGATTTCTTTAGGTAAAACTACAACAAAGTCTTCTGTCCCCAGTTTTACTATTTCTCCAGTTCTACTAATATTTTCATAATTTCCGATTGGGTCTCGTGTCCCTGCCTCACAATTCTATCAGAAAAGTGGCTCGAGTTAAGTAAATTGCATTGATGTGTTTGTTACATTACAGCAGGATACACACACACACACACACACACACACACACACACACACACACACACAATGATTTCTATTTTGTACTACTGTAAGGGCAGTCTGGTGGCTTAGTGGTTAACACTGTAACACAGTAAGAAGGCTCGGGCTTAATTTGCATAGCATTTCGAGTTTGCATGTTCTCCCCGTGCATACGTAAGTTTACTCTGGTTTCCTCCCACAGTCCAAAAACTTGAATGTTAAATTGATTGTTGATTCTAAATTGTCCAAAGGAATGAAAGTGAGTGTGATTCTCTATGATATAATGTCGACCAGCCCTGCCTTTTGCCCTTCAAAGAGGTGGTGACCATGTGATCCAGAATTAGGGAATGGATGAATATTACTACTGTGGTATTATTTAGAGGATATTTATCATGTTTTTTTTTTTTATCTTTAGTTGCCTTTATGGTCAAATCGCTATTTAGATTATTTTAGTGTAACTGGGAAGACAAAAACTTTATCAGTAATTATTATTCCAATCAATATTTTTTTACATAAAATTTTTAAAGACTTGCGGACCTTCAGGATCGTTTGCATAGACACAGCAGAGGATTTGTCTCCGGCGCTGGTCTTAGCCTTGGTCTCATCATCGTTTTTAATGCGTGGTTGTATACTGCGGAATATGGTGACAATCAGGATGTTAATGGGGAACATGAGCAGAGCGCTTTCCACCGCTACCATTATCTGCTGCCAGGTCAGTTCAAAAGACCCTGTGGAGGAAAACGGACAAAACATTTAGTCCGTAAATAATTTTTTGGTGAAACAATAGCAAACATCTACAAACATTGAGCTTTGGCTGAATGCATCATATGATTTCTCTCGGCCCAAATTTACTCGATTTATAATTTGTCCCGAATCTATTTTAGAACAACTGACAACTAGTTACTTTGTGAGACATAATTTATGCTGTCAAATGTAATTTTTGTCACTTTATACTGTGTGATGACATACAATGGCAACCGGAAATGTGAACTGTGTATTTGCACACTGCCAAAAATGAGGAAAAACAAAGAAGGTTCAGCTCAGACCTAATTTTATAATCACAGGAGATGTTCCATCCTTAGGAATGTTCCAGAACATGATGTTGATGACCATAGTACACAGCAGCAGGCACATACAGCAGGAGACTCGCTGCACTCGGTTGAAAGGACTGTGGCGTGGAGGATTTACAGCAGACATCCAAATGTGCTCGTCTCTGAACCCAGTGGATGTCCGGGCCTGGAATAAGTTGCTGAGGTAGACAGAAGAACAAAAGTTTTTGTCCCAGGATTCAATTGTTTTTAACTTAATAATCAAAATCATATTGCAGTTTCCTTTGTGGTTTTTCAATTTACATGGAAACATCTCTAAAATTCTACATTCGTATTCATATTTCTTTATGATCAACATGATTTTGATACCCAAAACTGGTGATCTCATTCTTCTTTGCTGGATTGAAGGTTCTTTTGCAAGGCGTGTCTCCACCACCCTTCAGCCAGGTGTTACACAGGAAGTGCCAGACCTGACGTGTCTGCAAATCCTGCACAATCACTTTCTGCAGGTACCTGATGGAAGATCATTTGCTTTAGTTCATTACCATAAATTAGCATAATTTGCTTTTTGTTTTCCAAACCAAATGAGCAGGAGGATAGAGGAAGATACACATCTGCTTCTGTACTGAATTGTTCGGCGATACACACTTTTCACACCAATTTAATGTATTTGATAGAAACTGGAATATAAAAGTGGGAAATATTTACCAGTCTGGAGATCCTCCAGTGTTGTCATGCCAGAGTTTAATACTCTGCAGCTCTCCCAAGGAGAATGGGGTGCTGAGTATGAAAATGTCCACGCCTCCATTCTCAAAAGCAGGTTGGTCTGGGTAGCAGAGGTGATGGGTGTCAGTCTCGCCATCTGTGCCCTCTGCCGTCATCATAACCTGATGGGAAACACAAATACACAAAGCGCAAACATAAATAAATCATTTTAGTTTTATCATTGGTGACAATAATTTTAACAGTATTAAACTACCAGAAATGCTTAAAAAAACAAGTTTCTTAATTCAGAGTGATTTCTATTTATACAACTGAGCAATTAAGGGTTAAGGGCCTTGTTCAAAGAGCCCAACAGTGGCAACTTGGTAGAACTTAGAATTCAACTCACAAACTTCCAGTTAGCAGTACAACACCTTATCCACTGATCCACCCGCTCCCCACTATTAGTTAAACCACATATTGGCTACCAGTTGCCAGGCTAAGAAACAGGAGCTACCAATCAGTTAGACTTCCTTTTATATATTGTTCAATTATTTTATTTAATTTCCCAAAAAATATAAGTCAGTCGAGTTGTCAGAAAGTTCAGGAGGTTTCACTATTTTATTTGACTTTTAATGACCTGAAATTGGCAAGGTGGACCATAAAAACCTGTCCCTAATCAATTCAGACTTTGGGACAAACTTCATGATGAAATATTTTGCACACACCTTGGAGGTCGTTCCTGATTGCTTCCGATTTCCTGTCTGTACATTCACCAGGTAGTTATAATGAGCACATGGATGATTGTCCTCCAGCAACATTAGCTTGCGCTAAAAAAAATGAAAATAGCCAATAAAAGCATTTTTATCTCTCTGTCTATGGGGAGCATTCTCATTAGTTCAAATCACATAATGATAGAAGCGGCCTGTACCGTTCTCAAGGCTTTCTTGTCAGCATACCATGCCCATACCACAAGGATTATATAGAGGAAAAAGAAACCACACAGGACAGAGACCACCACGTAATTTTGCTTGACGGTAGCGAAGAGTGCAGCTGTTTTGCTCAAGTCTATCGGATTCGGCATGACAAAGAAGGAGCTCCCGTAGAAGGTGTTATGGTTACATAAGCAGTGAGTCATATTAGCTTCTGTTTTAGGACCAACCTATATGACAAATGTTACATATTGTTATCTGAAAATATGTAGCAGTAATCTGGATTTTTTTTCATCTCCCTATGTTTTGCACTTACCCAGCATCCATCTCTGCACCAATCATTTGTTGTAGTATTCCAGTAGACACACTTAAAATTCATGAGGGAAACATTGACCATCACTGGGCTGCTCGACGTGTAGTTATACAGAGTTATGTTTATACACATAGTCCCGTTAGTAGCGTTTATTATTTCGGGGTGGATGATCCAGCGAAAATTATCTCCTATGGAGAAATGAGAAATTAAAAGAATTAATAAAATAAAACAAATAAAATAAAAAAATAGATATAAAGTTTTTATATACAGCCTGAATATATATAAGA
>JAOTRA010059309.1:0-16459 GCA_026260255.1 Pseudolaguvia tuberculata | reverse complement strand
TCTGTTTCACCAACCTCTTTCTCCTTATACTTTCCTGCACTTCCTCATTCCACCACCACGTCTCTTTGTCTTCCTTTTCCTTTCCAGGTGTCATTTAAGTTTTAACGCACAATGTCATTTATTCATTATATTGGAGTTAAACCTTTAAATTATCAACAGAATGTTATTTTTTACGTTACTAAAAGTTTTTACTGATGGAAAAATAAATTACTAAAAGAAAGGGGAAAAAAAACAATAAATTGGTGCTTTTTAAACATAGCTTCGGTTAGCGGCACATAGTGGTCAAAAAATTAGTTGCAGAAAAACTGTAATCTGGTGACGTAAACCATGTTTAACAAATATAGATAGTAAACACATTTTTCTTAAACGAGTTTAATGTTTAATGTTAAGATTTTAATCTTTTGTTTCAGCTAAAAGCTTTTCAAATCTATTTATACTTATTTAATAATCTACCCGCATCTCCTTTTGTTTTGAGCAAGTTTTGGCATTTGTCGTAGAGTACGCATGGGTTTGATGAATTAATTAATTCATCTTAACTGCTTATTCCCTAATTCGAGGTCACGGGGTCTGCTGGAGTCTATCCCAGCGCTCATAGGGTAAGAGGCAGGGGTACACCCTGCACAGGACACCAGTCCATTGCAGGGCAACACATAGTCAAACAACCACACACACACACAATTCAAGTTTTTGGATTGTGATAATAAATCAGAGTACCCGGAGGAAACCCCCGCAAGAGCAGGGAGAACATGCAAATTCCACACAGGAACACTGGTATGGATATAGCCTGGGTCTCGAACCTTGGACCTTCTTGTTGTGAGGCGACAGTGATTCCTGATTCCACTATAGATGTTTACCTTTACTGTCACTGCCAATATCCATACCAGTGTTCCTACCAATATTTCTACAAATATTCCTACCGATATCCCCACCAGTGTTCATACCGATGTTCCTACCAATATTCCTACCAATGTTCCTACCAATATCCATACCAGTGACAGGTAAGTCACTTAAGCACAGATCCTTTTATTTTCGGGAGAGTGAGACACAGATGGGAGAGTGAGACACAGATAGGAGAGAGGGGAGGTGCAATGATCTGGGGAGGTGAACTGACGTGGACACAAACGCTGACACAGACAGACGATAATGAGCACAGCAGACACAATCAGGATCCTGGGTACACTGGAACACAGATAGAGACAGGTGAAAGCACAGATAACCAAAAGACTCGAGAACTTTTTAGAACTCTTTTGCTCTCCATTAGCTTCTAAGACAAAGATTGGATGCAAAGTGTTCGAGGAGTGGGTTTAAGTAGAGTGAGTGATGAGCGTGGAATAAGGGACAGGTGAGCAAGATTAGTATTCAGGAAAGTGTGGTGGTAACTGAGGGCATGATAGGACCTGCCAGATCCATGACACTACCAATATCCCTACCAATATTGCTACCAATGTTCCTACTAATATTCCTACCAATATCCATAGCAATATCCCTACCAGTGTTCCTACCAATATTCCCACCAATATCTGTGTTCCTACCAATATCCCTACCAACATCCATACCAGTGTCCCTACCGATGTTCCTATACATATTCTTACCAATATCACAACCAATATCCATACCAGTGTCCCTAGCAATGTTCCTACCAATATCCATAACAGTGTCCCTACCAATATTCCTACCAATATCACTACAAGTGTTTCTACCAATTTACCTACCAATGTTCCTACCAATATCCCTATAAGTATCTCTACCAATATTCCTACCAGTGTTCCTAGTAATATTCCTACCAATCTTCTTATCCTTTTGTCTGCTCCAGTTAGGGGGCGCCACTGCGGATCACTCTTCTCCACAATACGCTGTCCTCTACAGCTGCCTCTTTCATCCCAACTACCTTCATGTTTTCTCTCACCACATCTATAAATCTACTCCTTAGTCTTCCTCTTTTCCTCTTGCCAGCATCTTCTATCAATATACTGCATGTCCCTCCTCTGCACATTTCCAAACCATTTCAACCTGTCCTCCCTCACCTTGTCTCCAAAACATCCTACATGTGCTGTGCCTCTAATAAATGTGCTTTCTAATCCTGTCAAACCTCATCACTCCCAATGAAAATCTCAAAATCTTCAACTCTGCCACCTCCAGCTTCTCCTCCTGTCTTTCCTCCAGATCCTCATCGTCTTTCCTCCAGCTCCTCCTCGTCTTTCCTCCAGCTCCTCCTCTTGTCTTTCCTCCAGCTCCTCCTACTGTCTTTCCTCCAGCTCCTCCTCCTGTCTTTTTGACAATGCCACTGTCTCTAAACTGTACAACATTTCAGGTCTCACTACAGTCCTATGAACTTTCACTTTCACTCTTGCAGAGACTCACCGATCACAAATCACTCCTGCCGCTCATCTCCGCCCACTCCACCCTGCACTCTTCTTCAGTTCTCTAGCACACTCTCCATTACTTTGCACTGTTGACCTCAGGTACTTAAACTCCTCCACCTTCACCACCTCTTCTCCCAGCAACCTCACCACTCCACTGCCTTCCCTCTCATCATCCACACACGTACTCTCTTTCTCCTAGTCACTTTCATTCCCCTTCTCTCCAGCAAGTACCTCCACCTCTCCAGATTCTTTTCAACCTGCTCCACAAATCACTTGCACCATAAATCACAATATTCCTAAAATTAAATAAAAAATTAAATAAAACTATAAACAAATCTATAAATATAAAACAAATTAAATACTCATGAACTAGATACTCATATGAAATACAAATTAGATCTTCGTTTAAAAGACATATACTGCTGACAGGGGCTGCGTGGCGGAATACCAGTTTCTCTGTTAGCAGGTCTAAATTGCACATAGCTGTGTGTGTGTGTGTGTGTGTGTGTGTGTGTGTGTGTGTGTGTGTGTGTGTGGCCTTGTGATGGACTGGTGACCTGTCCAGGGTGTACCCGTCTTTCACCCTATGTGCACTGGTATAGGCTCCAGTAGACCCTTGTGACCCTGAATTAGGAAATGAGCAGATTTGAAAATGTTGGTAGGGAACCCAATTTAAAAAGTGCATTTCCGCCACCTACTGGAAACAAAGAGCTAATAATTTAAAATTCTTTCATTCATCTTTGTACCCGCTTATTACTAATCGGTCTGCTGCGCCTTTCCCAGCACAGCATAGGGCGAGAGGCGGGGGGTTACACCCTGGACGGGTCGCCAGTCCATCTCAGAGCAACACATAAACAAACAACCATTCACACACACATTCACTCTTATGGACAATTTACAATCACCAATCCACCTAATCTGCATGTTTTTGGACTCTGGGAGGAAACTGGAGCACCCGGAGGAAACCCACGTACAGAAAATACTCGACCCGGGATTCGAACCCGGACCTTCTTTTAGTGAGGCGACTGTGCTATCCACTACACCACCGCGCTAATTTAAAATTGAAGATCTAAAAAACGATCAGAAAGAAATTGAAATCGGATTAATATATCCTGTTCCTTTAAGCAATTGGATAGACATTCAAAATGTATTTCCATTTATTTCAACTTAATTTGATTCGAAACGTTTTCTTAAGCTTAAAATAATAACAGAAAAAGAAGAGACAAATACCAGGGGTAAATTAACAAGGGTAAATTAATAAAGAGATCAGATTGTAACTTTATACGAATAATACCGGAGGAGTTTATACAAATTCTTAAATGAAAACATAAATAAAATAAAAGACTGCCGAGGAGCACGCACTTCCGGTTGTTGGGTGTGTCTGTTTGCGCATGCGAGGGGTAAAGGCCGCGTCATCATTAGCTGAAATTCCTACGTCTTTGTTTGGAGCTGCGTTCGGACAGCAGTTGGAATTGGTAGTACGCAGGTTTCATTGAGCTCCTGTGAAACTTGTTAAAGGTGAGAAATATAAACACTCCTGTTATCGTTAGTTAACTATTAAACCCAGTAAAATAATTACACTTTTTAATATATCTAACAGTTTTTGTTGATAGTTTTAAGTCACTACATTCTGTAAGTTATGCTAACGTTAATGCTAATGATGAGTTGTGTACAAACAGACTGAATTGGTTTGATTGTTCTGTGGGAATAAAATTGGAGTAATGTTGTTGTTGTTATTATTATTATTATTGTTTTATTGGTGTTTATTTGTTTAGACACCGTTGTGATGGATCAGGTGATGCAGTTTGTCGAACCCGGGCGGCAGTTTGTGAAGGATTCCATTCGACTGGTGAAGAGATGCACGAAACCCGATAGGAAAGGTAAAGACCGGGTGACACCGCCAACCAAAGAGTTAATCTAATCGAAACATTCTAAAGTACTAGTAACTAAATCAAAGTTACTGATCTACAAATCAACTAAATGAAACGAAAAAGTATCTATCACTCAGTCACTGGTTCTTAATAGTGGGAAGTGGTGGCACCATCAAGCCACCACTGTGGGTGGTTGAACAAGACCATTAACCCCCAATTGCTGGGTTGTATAAGTCGCTCTTGATAATGGCGTCTGCCAAATGCTTAACTGTAACAGTAGTGGTGCTGTTTGGGGGGCGGATTCTAGTGTATTATGTCAATAAAGAAACGGGTATAAATGTTAAACTCAGTTTTTTCAGTAGTTCCATGAATTGCAGATAGATCAGTATTAGTAACTTGCCTCGACAGGCTTGTGCAGGTTTGGAATTTTTTTGGGTTTTTTTGTAGTAAGCTGCAGTTCAGTGGTCCAAAACAAACAATTAATACTGCAGAATAAAACTGCTGCCTTTCTTACACTTACAAAGTGGTGGTGTAGCTATGGACAGGGGTTCGATTCAGAAGAATTCTACAGGATATCACTACCAGCTGCTCGCCATCATTTACCTCTTTCTGTCCGTCTCCAACATTATTTCTTTTTAGTTAGCAGTGGCAGTTTTGTTTTCCCTGGTATCAACCAATCAAAATGCAGGATGGTATAATATTTCTATGGTAGTTTTTAACTCCGTTTCTGATATGATTTAAAATATGGTTGGTTTAAGTGGAAACCCTTAATCAAAACATATGTTCAAAAGTATAATTACAAATATTTTTAAATCTACTTAAAAAAAAGTTCAAGTACACAAACTACTCAGTTACAGCACCAATGCATATAGATACGCACACCTCTATCCAGATTTACATATAGATACGCACACCTGTATCCAGATTTCCTGCTCTGAAAATAACTAGGTTTTCTTCCTGTTGTGTGTAAATGTATAGAGTTTCAGAAGATTGCCATGGCAACAGCGATTGGTTTTGCGATCATGGGCTTTATTGGATTCTTCGTCAAACTCATCCACATCCCTATCAACAACATCATTGTGTAAGTGTGCACCAAATGTTTTCTTGTCTGTTCTGTGAAGAACGCAGCTTCCGATTTGTTTATTAATTAAATTTTTTTTTTTTTACAGTGGTGGTTAAATTGCACTGGAGACACTGGTTTTGTAACTTGTTGATTTTTTTTTTGTATGTATTTAAATCTGAAAGTCCAAATTTTGCAAGAATGTTACACACACACTGTACCGATCAACTGTTTGCGTGCTATTCATTGTATAAAATCTCCTTTTCCATATGTCCGTGTCCAGTATTTCCTTTTTTTTTTTTTTTTTTTTTTAATTAATCTGCAGTGAAATCCGGATGGAAATCAGAGGAAAAGCTAGTTCAGATTTAATGCAGTCTGAGAAAATAATTTCAAGAAGTCTGTAAATTTAAGTTTGCTAGTTTTACAGCCACTCAGATGCAGATAGAAAACATCTAAAAGAAATATTGTTCAGATTTCAAGACATCTTTTTGGATTTCAAAAATGAGTGAAAATAGATATGTGACCATCAAGCAAAAGAAATAAAAATGGTAGAAAATTAAAGCAATCATTCCCGTGGTGGTCACCTCTATTGCTTGTGAAGTAGACGAAGGTGAGACTAAGCAAATGGTCCTTTTCTACTGATATGTAAACCCTGTGGGGACACAGGAACAACTGAGTTGCTACCAAGCCAAACTACTTCTAAAAGGCGGAGGACGTCGCTGTAGCTGTCCTTGATTGTTTAAGAGACAAAGAAATAAACATTATCCGCCTGATGGGGTCAGTTGCTACTGGTAGACTGCCAAGTATTACAGGAGGGCAGAAGAGCTTTGTGACTTCACTTTGACATTTTACTACCATATTCATCAGAAAGCACACGTGACTGTCATTCAAACTGTCAATAAAATAATATAATGAATAAAGAAATAACATTTAAATCAAGTGAGTTTTTTTTGTTACTTGATGAGCACATGTTCTGATTATCCTGTTACATAAAGTACTAAACTTGTCTTCTAACCTACTTTTTTCCTAATTTGGGGTTACAGGGCTTTGCTGGGGCCTATCCCAGTGCACATAGGTTGAGAAGCAGGTGTACACCTTGGACAGGTTGCCAGTCCATTGCAGGGCCAAAAATAGACAACCACACACATGCACACCAGTCAATCAAATGTACATGTGTCTGGACTGTGGGAATTTAGAATGATAATTTACAATGATAGTAGATATTATACTGTATATTTAACCCTAAAGAATCGTTCCTTCATTCACCTTCTAATCTGCTTATTCCATAATTCAGGGTCACAGGTATGCTGGAGCCTATCCTACCGCACATAGATCATCACAGTCCATCACAGGGCCATACATAGACGAACAACCACACACTCACTCCTATGGGCAATTTGGAATCACCAATCAAATGTTCATGTTTTTGAACTGTGGAAGGAAACCGGAGTACTCGGAGAAAACCTGCACAAGTGTTGGGAGAACAGGCAAACTCCAAACAAAAAGACCAACAACTCTGTAATCAAATCCGGGACCTTCTTGTGAACCACCGTGCCACCCATAAAGAATCATACTTGGGGGGGAAAAATGGCCACTCATTGGCCCTTTTAGTTTACAGTATTAGACAACACTTCCCACATCGAAGACTCAGACCCTCTACTGCCTCTTCTTCATCGGGTGGGTTGCATCTTAAGCTCTCAAATCTGCCTGATTTCTCTGCCATGCTAGATGGTGGCTTGCCTGCTGGATGGACTTTTCCAGCCATCAGTTTAAACTCAACAGATGAAAATGAAGGCAGGCTTCCATTTTTCTTCCCATGACTTCTTTCAGTTTCTCCCAGTGGTGAGACTTCCCTGCTTTTTCGACTGAAACCTCTTCCTCTGTTTCTGGTAATGCTCTGGGTGTCCAAAAAAGTGTCAGAGTCACTACTGTGGACCATGTTGAAGTATGAACACTTGGGTGTGGGTGGCTTTGTCATGTCTTCCAGTTCAGTGGAGGATACCAGCGCTAGTTCTGACTTTTGTGTCCCATAGAGTGTACAGGGGTCATCATCACTTATGTGACCTGTGTCAACCGAAGTTGTATCTACATCGTCATACATGCCTATTGGAACTGAAGGTGATTTACAAATAAGATGATTTTCTTTTAGAAGCCATCTACCCTTATCTATCAGGATCCCTTCCTCGGATTCAGTCTTCGTTTGGAAAGTTTGATGTGCATGTTCAGTATTCCCAAAAGAGCCTAAGGTCTCACACTGAACTGGAAGTGATATTTGTTTTGTATTAGGGTAATGTTTTGATTCATTGTCCAGATGTTTAACTTCCTGGTTGATGTTTGTTGAGCTTTGATTGATGTTGCCATGGTAAATCTTGTTTATCATGTCTTCTTCACTGTTTGTAAAAAGATCTGTAGAAAACTGTGATGGACTTTCTTCACTGTCGGACGTATCAGACCTGTAATCGGAAAGGTCCGATGTATTGGGACTAGGAAGACATCTGGAATATTCATTGTCTAGAGTGTTTTTGGAGACTCTTTTACATTTGTCTGGTTCGAGACGTAGAAAGCCATTTGAATCATATGTGAATATCAGAGCAGAGGACATCAGTGCTAAGTTGACAAAATCCAGCAGCTGCTGAGGCAACAACGTAGGGTGTCCATAATGATATCTATGATCCAGATCGGCTTCCTCTTTTGACTGAGTTTCATGTTTGTCCTTTCTTTTCCCAGATTCCCTCATCAGAAGGTCTGTAATTGAAGATCTGTGATCTTCCAAGTAGCTGTAGTGCGACATTGTCATTTCATCCTTATGACATTCCATCTTTAGCTTAAGGTCAAGTCTCTGTGCTTTATTTTCTCTCTGTGCAGCAGGGTTAGTGGAACTCCCACCAAGATTTTCCTCATCCAGTGAGTGGAGATCTGAAGACTCTGAACATTCACCTTCCTGATGCAGATATTTGGGATAGTTTGGGTCTGAATCAAAATCTTCATCCTTGTCTACCTTTTTCTTATTACCATTATGACTATTTCTCCTGATGACACTTTCCTCCTTTAAGTTCTCGAACCTATAT
Organism: Pseudolaguvia tuberculata; assembly: GCA_026260255.1. Classification (NCBI taxonomy): domain Eukaryota; kingdom Metazoa; phylum Chordata; class Actinopteri; order Siluriformes; family Sisoridae; genus Pseudolaguvia; species Pseudolaguvia tuberculata. The sequence goes on along the minus strand of JAOTRA010059309.1, from coordinate 8,097 downwards.
TCAGCTTCTTGCTGTGTGTAATATTCTGACTTGCAGGATTCGGATTGTTTAACCGTTTGATTGGTTGTTGAATAATGGTGTGTTATGGCAACTGGTTTTGCACAGTTAGTTTTTTTATTGTCAGTGTTGATCTCAACCTCCATTTGAGCTTTACCGTTATTAATGTTTGGATCAATTTCATCTGCACTCAAACTAGATGCCTCTGATCTACAAATTTTGTTGAATATATTCTTCTTCTGCTCTATTTTGATGGTTTCATTGGTTGGGCAGTGTGTCTCTTCCGTTTCTGTTTCTGAATTCACTGATATCCCATCCGGTTTCTCAACATGTTTAGTGGTTTCACAGTCATAAAGTTCTTTTTTTAATCGTATGCCAGATCCTTCAAAACTACCTCGACAGTCTCCTCTTTTACTGACATTGTCATTAATCTTCTCAGGGTTTGTTGTCTCTGAAGCGGGAATAATGGATTCAGATTCAGACTGCATAAAGTCTATGTATTTTTGACTTTGTATATTTTTCATTTTTGTTGAGCGATAATCCGGCACATGAATCTCATCAACAAAGTTTTTCTGATGCTTCTTGTACTTTTCATCATCAATCAATTGGATATTGTCCATTGTCTGTTTGTTCTCACTGAAATGTGTTTTGCTTTGTTGCTTTTGTCCTTTTTGATTAGTTGTCTCCGTTTTTTGGACAGTTTTCAATATGTCTGATTTTCTAATACCCTGAAGTGTTGTCTTATGTAAGGAAGATTTAAGAATGTGTATTTTTTCTGAATCTTTGGATGACTGTGCAGTCATTGTGTTTGTAAAATCATTACTTGTTGTCTCATTGGTAAATCTTTCCTTTTTCTCCCCTACACCATTGTTTATTATCCCCTCTTTATTCTCTAAAGCAGACTTGTTCATTTGATTTTCATGATCATGATGTGTGGTTGGATTACTTTCATCACAATATTCTCCAACAAGTAAAGACAGCTCATCACGCTCTTTCATTCGGTTTTGGCTATAAAAAGCATCTCCTTTATCTTGAGGCAGAGGTGGATATTCTTTGATATACTTTTTCTCTTGGAAATTTCTCCAGATATTCATTATCTTATCAGAGTTATGGAGACTCATCAGGTTGGCCTTAAGGTCCTCTTCATTCTTTAAGTTGGACAATTTTTGTATGGATTTCATGACCTGCAAAGTCTCTGGGTTTACTCCTGAGTTATCAGCATTGGCAAACCCAGTTTCACCTCTCAGAGTCGTCATTATAAGGAAAGAGCCAAAATGTAAGGAGAAATCAGGAAGGCTACTTGATTTCTTTTTTAACATCAAAGATGACTGGCTGCATCTGATGGGCAAATGTAACTGCTCCAAAACCTGTTTCTTACCTGAGCTAGGTTTTAAGTGTGTGTTTGGGGATGTATCACTGTCAGTATTAGAACTCAGCAGCAGAACCAAATTCTCTAAAGATTTATTCTTTCTTGTGCAAATCTTTGGTTTATCAGTGTAGATTCGTACACTTGGCAGGGATTTACTGAATCTCCCCAGGTTATGGGTCTCTGCAGAGTGTCTTTCGCCTATAATCTCCACCAGCGGTTGACACACTGGCGTCCTTTCTAATTTGTATTTTTCTGATTCATCTCTCAACTCTGAAATATCAGAGAATTCGCCTTCAATCTGAAACCTGGCTCTGGTTTCATCCATGTAGGGCACTGTTTCAGGGTGATTTACTTCCATCCAGTTCTCCACATACTGGTACACGCTGCAGGATTTTGAGGAATAAAATGAAGGAATACCCTCTACTTTACTGTCCAATTGAGGCTTTGGCATGTCAGTGTTGGACAGGTCCATGAACTCTTTCTCATGGTTTGTTTTTCTGTTTTCATTTGATTGACTTTTCTTTTTCTTTAAACGATTTGGACTAATTACATTCTGCTGTTTGTCTAATATACTTTTGCTTGGTCTTGCTTTTGTCCCACTTATCAGTCTTTTATTATCAGAGGCTTCTTTACTGGATTTTTTCACTCTGGTGTCTGAGAATTCACACCTAGTTTGATGTTGATAGAGATTTGAGGTGCTTTTTGTTTGTGAGAGCTTTGATTGCAAAGGTAAAGAACCAGAACTTACAGGGAATTTGGTTAGTTTCGTTTTACAGTCATTGTTTAAGGACTGCGGTGGTTCTTCTGTAGCATCTGGATTCCTTTTTTCTTTAAACATACACTTGAAGCTGTCTTGTTCAGCCCGGGGTCTGGCCACCTGTGAATGGTGTATATGCATTTGAGTTTCTGTGATCTCGTTTTCTTTGTAGTGCAGCTGAAGAACATCTGACATACCTAAGTGAGATGAGTGAGTCTTGTTGTGTTTGGTTGCTCCTAGATTTCTCCTGTTTTTTTGTACAGGTTGAATACTGCGAAGGCTGCCATGACTAATAACCGAGTTCTTCTCTGGTAGCTCACCAACATGCGTGTTTTCCAAATGTGAGTATGAACAAACGCTTGTTTTCTGAACTTCTGAACAGTTGATGTTTTTGACTAAAGTTTTTTTCCTTCTGACAAGTCGTGGTCCTTGAATGGGCAACCTCCTGTAACATGGTTTGGGATGTTTTAAGGCATTGGACGCAGCAAATTTACAGTGATTTTCTCTGTCTTTATTCGGTTTCTTTGGTTTATAACTGTTGGTATTCTTATTTTTATATTCACACTCATCATTGTTTGACTGTCTTGTTGACTGTTGACTGTTGTTACCTTCCTGACTGTTAACACAGATTCGACTCAGTGTGGTGGTCCACTGAATCATCTCCTCTTGCTTTATAGTTAGACGAACTTTCATCTTCATGGTCATGCTGCCATCCTGATTTACACAAAATGATTTCTCAACCTGGTCATCTGAAGGTATAACCAAGTGATCGCTTTTCTTTACACCAGGCATGAAGTCACATTCATTCATCTCTTCTGATTCGACTGCTTCACTGTTTACACTGAAAATTGATCTGATTCCCACTTCAGACTGATTGAAATGAAGTGTCTCATTGATAAGATTTACACAATGTCCTTCTGATGATGAGATTTTTCTTGAACTCGGTCTGCTGGTTACTAAAGTTTGTTTAATTACAGAAGGGAACGTCCATAAAAGGGTAAAGCAAAAAAAGGAAAAAAAAATAGTTAAAAGTTTGAATCCCTAATAAAATATAAAGTGTTTGTAAATATAAATTTACTAATTTTTATTCTACTAATAATCTAACTGTATAAAGTGTCCCAACTGTATATAGCTGGGCTTTTGATATGATGTAATGATGAGGCTACATAAAGCACCATGGTATTATTCTCAGTGTGTTGAATAATAATAATATTATTGTGGGAGGGAAACTTTAGCTAATTATATCTGAACAGCTGTTTAATTTTTCTAGTATATAGTTTTAAAGTGTTTTAAAGCCTTGTTTGAGTAATATCTAGGTTCAACTTCAAACCCGATTCCAAAAAAGTTGGCACACTGTACAACTTGTGAATAACAACAGAATGCAATGATGTGGACGTTTCAAATTTCAATATTTTATTCAGAATTCATTCATTCATCTTCTTACCCGCTTAGTCCCGAATCTGGGGGGTCTGCTGTGCCTTTCCCAGCACACATAGGGCAAGTGGTGGGGGTACACCCTGTACGGGTCACCAGTCCATCTCATGGCAACACATAGACAAACAACCATTCACACACACATTCACTCCTATGGACAATTTACAATCACCAATTCACCTAATCTACATGTTTTTGGACTGTGGGAGGAAACCGAAGCACCCGGAGGTGTCATGGATTCTAACTCGGGACCTTCTTGTTGTGAGGCAACTGTGCTATCCACTACGCCACTGCGCCGCCCTTTTTTTTATTCAGAATAAAACATAAACTGAGAAAATGGATCATTTTAATTTCATAGCATCAACACGTCTCAAAGAAGTTGAAAAGGCCATGTTTACCACTGTGTGGAATACCCTCTTCTTTTTATAACAGTCGGCAAACGTCTGGGGACTCAAGTTTAGGAAAAGGAATGTTGTCCCATTCTTGTCTATTACAGGCATGTAGTTGTTCATCTGTCTTGTCTTTGTCGCATCTTCCTCTATGGGTGAAGAATCTGGACTGCAGGATGGCCATTTCAGTACCTAAATCCTTTTCCTACGCAGCCATGATGTTGTAATTGATGCAGTCTGTGGTCTGACATTGTCATGTTGGAAAATGCAAGGTCTTCCCTTAAAGAGACGATGTCTGGGTGGGAGCATATGTGGTTCTAGAACTTGGATATTCCTTTCAGCATTGATGGTGACTTTCCAGATGTGTAAGCTGCCATCAGAGATGCAGGCTTCTGAACTGAGCGCTAATAACAACTTGGGTTGTCCTTGTCCTCTTTAGTCCAGATGACATGGCGTCTCAGTTTCCCAAAAAGATCTTCAAATTTTGATCTGGTCTGACAACAGAACAGTTTTCTACTTTGCCACAGTCCATTTTAAATGAGCCTTGGCTCAGAGAAATGTTTTGACCTATAGAATTTTATCCGGCGACGGCAAATGACACGGTGGATTGTGTTCCCCAACAATGTTTTCTGGAAGTATTCCTGATCCCATGTTGTGATTTCTATTACAGTATAATTTCTGTATGTGATGCAGTGCCGTCTAAGGGCTCAAAGATCACAGGCATCCAGTATGGTCTTCCGGCCTTGACCGTTACGCACAGAGATTGTTCCAGATTCTCGGAATCTTTGCATGATATTATGCTGTAGATGATGAGAACTTCCAACTCTTTGCAATGTTTTTCTGAGAAACTCCTTTCTGATATTTTCACCGCAGCATTGGGGGAATTGGTGATCCTCTGCCATCTTGAATTCTGAGAGACACTGTCACTCTCAGAGGCTCTTTTTATATCCAATCATGTTGGAAATTGACCTAATAAGTTGCAAAATGGTCCTCCAGCTGATTTCTTATATGTACATTTAACTTTTCCGGCCTCTTATTGCTACCCGTCCCAACTTTTTTGGAATGTGTAGCTCTCATGAAATCCAAAATGAGCCAATATTTAGCATGAAATTTCAAAATGTCTCACTTTCAACATTTGATATTATATTCTGAATATATATTATTCTGAATAAAATATTGAAATTTAAAACTTCCGCTTCATTGCATTTCGTTTTTATTCACAACATGTACAAGTGTCCCAACTTTTTTGGAATTGTGTTTGTATTTTATGTTTCCTGGTTACAGAAATATACTTTTTTATAATTAACACAAAACTAACCAGCAAACAAAAAAGTTGATAAGCCTAAAAATATACAGGAAAATGTAAAATAGTGACATCAGTAAATAATTTTAGACTGAATTCTAATCTTACACGTTTGTGTCTTGCCTCTTGATCAATTTTCTCTGTAAATTAAATGCAGACGGTAAACAAACGGTAAAGATTTACTTTGCTTACTGTGCACTGATTGTGTCATTCTTGGTGCTGCTGATATCACTGAAGGTGAGGCTTGAAATGAAGATGAAGATGCCTGGAGATTGTAGTTCACCTGCTGAAAGGCTTCATCACCAACAGCTACAATGACCCCAGAACACAGGGTCAGGGCTGGCAGACCATCAACCTACAAACAGAGCAACATTTATTTAATTTAATAAATTTATTTAATTAAATAATTATGTAATTTATTTGATAAGTTTGACAAGTGAATGTAAAATTAATTCTTTAGTTAACTTTTGTTACTACAGACGCGGTGCTGCACAACACAAAGCATCAAAATATACATTTTAAATAAGACTCTTTTTTTTCCTGCATTGTGGAATCAACACTGGTGGACAACCCACTTTAAATTCCAACAGCCTTCCACTCTACCGGTACTGAATATCCTTTATCATTTTAAATATTCCACCGTATCACCAGCTGGAGTTTGTTTTTTAACACACTTACAGGTTTGCCATCAGTCGTGTAAACCTTCACCACAGGAAACTGCATTACTTGGGAAAGGTACTCCAAAAGACACTCAAAAGTCTCTTCTCTCCTTTGCTGAAAAGCCACAATGTGTTTAGTGCTGGGATCCCTGTTTTTAAAAATCACAAGCTTTTTTGGTGTCCTCACTGTCATGTTTTCCATCCTGCCCACTTCATTCTTCTTGGCCAGCTGGCGGATCTGTCCCCGACGTCCTGCATTTCTAGATCTGCCGCTGTTCCAAGGGACATGCCTTTGGTTGATCTCATCTAACTTTAGCGGTTTGAACGTTCTTCGATCTGAGCACACATAAATGCCTCCATGGTGTAGCTCATCTAAGCTTCGAATAGTGTGTGTACCTTGAGGCGTTTTGATGTTGCGTACCCCAAATGGTAGAGGCACTTTTTTTGAAAGGGCATCCAGCAGGGCATCAAACGTCCTGAAGGTACGGCTGTTTATTATGACCTGGTGTCCAGAAAACTGAAGGTCTCCACTTTTGAAAAAATTTACTTTCTTGGACTTCGTAGATGCGAGAAGAGTTGTCATTTTTTGATCTGGCTGATGTGAATTGTAATGGGTAAGGATATTTATGATCAAACAGATCTACAACCAACAAACAAACAAACAAACAAAATCAAGTTAATAAATACATTTTGTTTTCTTTTAACAATGTCTATTATATTATATTATATATATTATATTATTAGGTGAAATGATCAGGAAGCACAGAACTGTACATTACTCCTGTCTTTCTATAGTTACTGATTTACTGTTATATTCACTCGTCATATTCAGAATCTTGTTTATATTTGGTTGCTTTTATGGGACCAATCTAATGATTATACATTACAATTATAAACAAATATACTTATTCTCAGTGAAAAAGTATGTCAATAAATCAATAATATTCTATCCCCGCGAGAGAAGGAACCCTGGACAGGTAACCAGTCCATCTCAGTAAATCAATAATAATCACTCAAAAATAAATGAATAACAATTATTTTAATTATTACAAATAAATAACAAATAAATAATAATACATAAATCATTTCAGGTATATCAAACAAGAGACAGTGAATCTGCGGTACAGTTAGCACAATTTGATAATTTGAACTAACACCTTGTAGATGAAACCCAACAGACATAAAATGAAATAAAGTTACCTTTCATGGTTATCTAATGAGGGATCTGGTGAGCGGCTGGCTATGGATAAGCTCATCTATCTTACACACGAACGCACACACACATACACGCACGCACGCACACACACGCACACACACGCGCACACAGAAACAGAACTTTGTGCACAGTTAATCATCAAAAAGAGATATAATAATAATAGTAATAATAATAATAGTAAGCGTTTATATATTTAAATCACAGAGGAGAAGGATTCTCAGCTCGTAATCCCTTCTAAGACGTTCACTAGCTCTCAGTGGGGAGGTGGCTGAACTCTGGAATGGAGCCAGCAGCCTGAAAATGGTTTCGGATCGGATGCATTGGATGGAGGCCCTGGTTGCTGCTTCGCCCTGTTGGTCCGAGGAAATAGATGCAGATATAGGTGCGCCCCCAAAGAAGCACATAAGGTGGGATGTGAAAGAAATGGAAACCGACGAAAGAGTCCTGACTTAGAGTGAGGAGAAAACGTCATCAGGAGAGAGCCGCCAAAGATTCCAAAGAGCAAGACTCGTGACGGGAGAGGATACTGGTCATAAGAAGGGAAGGGTCCCTTAGACAACCCTGGTATCGTGTACATAGATCATTGCGATATGGGCAGCAGAGCACTAAGCTGTCCATCATGAGGAAGTGTCAGTAGTGTACATATGTGATAAGTGTGGAAAGACCAGTACAAATAGACACTACATTGTGTGTCATACTCCTAGGTGCGGGGCACTCTGGTGGAAGAAGTAGAAACGGTTCACTGTGAAGCTTGTGAGAGAAGCTTTGCGACAAGCAGAGGTTTGAGTACACTTGAACGCATTGCTCACGCGGTGATAAGGAAGGAAAAGAGGATTACAATTTTGGATGTCGGTGGGCACATTCATTCATCTTCTTGCCTGCTTATTCCCGGGTTTACGGGGGTCTGCTGCGCCTATCCCAGCACACATAGGGCGAGAGACGGGGGTACACCCTGGACGGGTCGCCAGTCCAT